>SNQJ01S0002542.1:484984-497791 GCA_010110895.2 Picea sitchensis | reverse complement strand
CACACACACACACACACACACACACACACATTTGGAAAGAAAATAAATGGAAATTACAAGTTGCATAGCCACTATACCAACAATATCCAAATCCTAACAAATAGTAAGATATTTGATCAAAGCATTCTTAGACTCTCTCTCTCTCTCTCTCTCTCTCTCATTTGGAAAGAAAATAAAGGGAAATTACAGGTGGCATAGCCACTATACCAACAATCTCCAAATCTAACAAATAATAAGATATTTGATCAAAGCATTCTTGGACAATGGATTTTGATATAGCCTCAATTGATGACCATTATCCATAAGAGGTGTTTGGTCTTCATCATTAGTTCACATATTTATAGAACCATTATCATAAATTATGTCAATCTCATATGGTGCCAAACAACAAGTGCAAAATTTTTCTTTGAAATATTTGAACCTGAAATCATATAAGAGAGCCTAATATCGAGCCTAATCTCCCTCCTAGACATTTTTCTTCTTGATGAATTTTTCATGCAATGCCACTTTCTATTGTTAAACAACAGAGGAGCGATGAAGTGTAGCCTAATGAATTTCATCAAGTTCATTGGTATGGTTCAAGCAGTGCTTCTAAGATTCTGGTAGGTCTAATCCTATCTACAATGTACTTCTGAGTGTCTTTACTTCAAACTCAATGAGAAGTACAACATGCTTATCTGACATAAGTTCATAAGGAGTGAAACTCATGGTGTTCCTCCATGTGATGTGGTAATCCCATAGATCTTCTAAGAGTCTAATGGTCCAATCATTGTGATGAATTTGCACATTTTTTGTGAGAATGGACTCCAAAATCCTTTTGGTGACATCCACTTTCCCACTAGCTTGCGGATGGTAAGGCATGGATGTCCTATGTCGAATATGATACTACTTTGTGATGGCTTAGATAAGTTTTAAGTAAACTAGGTGTCTTGATTTGTAACAATTTCTTGTGGTACACCAAAGAGTACAAACATCTCCTCATAAATAAAATCTATTATTGCTTATTCCATAGCACTTGATAGTGATTTGGCTTCCACCCATTTGGTGACATAGTCTGTTCAAACCAAGATATGACTTGTATGCCTCCATGGAGGGTTGATGGGGCCCAAAAAATCTAAATTTGATTTCTCAAAAGGCTCTACCATGAGTTGAGCCTATCATGGCATCTCATCATATTGAACAAGATATCCCATTATTTGAAAATTGTCGTAGCTACTCACATACATATTGGCATATTAGAAAATGTGAGGCCAATACTAACCCAGATGAAACACCTTATGTGCAATCCTTTTATCAGCAAAGTGGCATCCACAGGGTTCATTGTGACAATATTTTAGCATATCATAAATCGCATTCTCTCAAACACAACGTCGAGCTATGAGATCCAGACCTGTGCGAAAGAGGGACCCTTGAACCTAGGAGTACATTTCACTTTCTTTGATAATATTCTATCTTTCTTTCAATGAGATATGTGTCATAATTTTTCCTATGGCCAAATAGTTAGCAATATTTGCAGACCACAAAGTGTTAGTAGATAATGAAAATACATGTTCATCAAGAAAAGTATCTTCGACAGTAATTGGATCCCCATCATTGAGGATCTTGGAAAGGAATTATGCAACTATATTCTCCCTTACAAACTTATGAATGATAGTGATCTCAAACTCTTGCAATAATAATAGCCACCTAGTCACTCTACCATTAGTAATTGGTTGATTCATTAACTAATGAATGGAAAAATGATCAATATGTACAAAAGTGGGATATCCATTTATATAGTGCCAAAATTTATTAATAGAATATACTACTCCAAGAAATTATTTTTTGGTCACTGTGTAATTCAACTCTACTAGTGCAAAATCTTTGCTCATAAAAAAATTTACATAAGTTTTTTCTCTTCTTTCTACCTCAATGGCTATGTTATGAGAATTCATGGAAATAGGAAATGGAAGGGACCAATTTGGTCCCCTCAAGATTGTTTTCATAGATAAACTTTCCTCAAAGCCTCAAAAGCAAATTGGCATTGGTAAGTCCAAGAAATTATGCATCTTTAGATAGTAAAGAAAACATGGGAGATGAAATTTTGGTAGTTTTCTATAAAACAACGATAATAACCAACATGTCCTAAAAAAACTGCAAACATCTTTTTTTGTTTTCAAAATATGAATATTGGATATCACCTCAATTGTTGTGGTATCCACCTTGATTCTAGTTGAAGAAACATGGTGTCCAAGAACTATTCCTTCAGTTAATAGCATGTGACATTTTTCATGACTAAGAGACAAATTAGTTTATTTACATTGTTTGAGAACCTTCTCTAGATTCACTAAGGCTTCGTCAAATGTGTTACGATACATTGTAAATTCATCCATGTAAACTTCTACAGAATCATGAACCAATTCGTAAAATATATTGAGGACATACTATTAAAATGTATTAGGTGCATTACAAACGCCTAAGGGTAGAACTTGATAGGAAAAGGTTCCCCATGGATAGATAAAAGTAGTTTTATCTTGATCCTTGGGAGTAAGTTGGATTTGATTGTATATATTGAATCCATCAAGGAAAGAGAAGTATGTCTTCCCTACTAATGTGTCAAGGACTTGGTCAATGAAGGGTAGAGGAAAATGGTCTTTGGAAGTGGTTTTATTCTGTTCTCTGTAATATATGCAAACTCTCCATTTCCCATTTTTCTTATGAACAATCATAAGGGGTGAAACCTATTGGCTATCAAAAATGGGATAGATGAAATTTACATCTAATATTTTTTTCAATCCATCCTCCACTATCTATCATAATGAAAGGTTCATTCAACATTGGGGTTATCTAACAGGTTGGATAGTATCCCCAATATAAATATGGTGAGTATAAATATCCATATGACTTCCCTTCATATCCATGTAATCCCATGCAAATTCATTAGCATGCCTTTGCAACAACTCAACGAGTTTTTTCTTTTGTGGATGTTCCAACCTATGATTAATATTGAGTGTTTTTCTAGGATTGATTTCGATTGGCATGTTATTTGTTTCATATACAGTATAGAGATAAGCAAGGATGGATTGAAATTTTGAATTGATGGTAGAGATTGAACATTGTTCATCTATCATTTGTATAATATGATTAGAGTATGAATAAGGATAAATGAGTAAATCACAATTGAGGTCATATTTAGTCTTCTTTTTAAAGGAGAGGGATAAATAAACCATGAGTAATTGTTGGAAATTTCATCATCATTCTCCTCATCTCCCACCCATAGGCATTTCTTGGTCAGAACTTGTCTTGACATGAAGATATAAGGTGATATTCTTTGTGTAATTCCTATGAGAGATAGTAATGTATCTAGATCTACAATATATGCATCAATAGTAGATAGCCATGGCCTTCCTAAAATAAAGGCATAACCCCCAAGGTTGTATTTTTTTTGCAAAACCATAAAATATGATAGATACTCCTAGGAATATATAGATATTACTATGTCCTCTGTGATACCTTCAGGTTTGACAGTAGATTGATTGGCCATTAGGAGAATCGTAGACGTTTGTCATAAATTAGTTAGTCTAAGTTTTTCCATGGTCTCCCTGGTCATGACATTTATGGAAGCCCGTAAATCAATTAAGGTGTTGGAGATACATATATTTTTAATGTAAACATCAAAAATAGGGCTACTAGGATCTTTATACTTGGTAGTAAAAAAAAATCCAAGCATTATATCTGTGAGTTGACTAATAACTTTAATAGTTGGAGGATCCTTCCTCTTCCTACTAGGTTTCTTTAAGCACAACTCCCGAACAAATTTGGCATAAATGGGTACATATTTGATGGATTGAAATAATGGGATCTTAACACATAAATTAGGAAGTTAAATGTATGTTGGAAAAGAGGTTTTTCAATGCTTAACCTCTCTAGATAAGGAGGAAGTTGTGCAACCCCAAAATGTGGTTTTTTTGAACTTCCATAGGAAATTAATTGTGGAGTATTTGGAGAATGGTTAGTGGATTGATTTTCTACATGTTGGTTCCCTGCTTGGTGTGGAACTTCATCCTCTCCATCTTTTGATATGATTGAAGAAGTTTGATTATTGATAATTTTCCTCGATCTTAAGCGAACTTCTTAATAATCTACGAGTAAAATAGAGAAAGTGGGGAAACTAGACAACTCAATGGTGTAAGTGGATTGAGTTGTTTTATTATTTTTGTTTGTTGTGGGTTGTACAGGTAGTTGTGGTCTCAGTGGAGGATTTCCATAAGGCAGTTGTTATTGCTAAGGTAGTTTGAACTATTGTTAAGGAAATTGTGGAGCAACTTGTTGATGCTAGGTCCCAAAATAAGAGCCTTTCCATCCAAGTGACCATTGATAATTTTAGGTTGGTTGTGGTGGATATTATTCCCAAGACATGTAAATATACCAAAATTGAGAAGGATATTACATTTTTTGGTTAGTCCAAAAATAAATATAGAACTAAGAATGGCCTTGAACCATACTTGCAAATCATGGTGGCCATGGTAACTTTTGGGAAATGAAACAAATATGCTCAAACTATTCATTAGTTCCTTGATACATATCTTTTAATTCATGCAAAGAGGGATAGCTATTTGTGGCATGATTCTACTAACAAATGTTATAGACTTCAACATTATTTAATGGGAATTCCCTTAAGGGATACTTCGTTCTGCATTTTGAGAAAAATATGGATAGTGTTCACTCATATTATTCCTGCTTCTTCTTAACCTATAGTGTATCAAATTGTGAGATTAAATAACTAAGAATATAAGTTTTAAAATTTTCCAACAAATTACCAATTTCAACCCAAGTGGCCCCTCCTCTAGATGACTTGATAATTCTTGCAACATCTCTAAAACGTGTCCCGTGTTTTGAAGTCTTTCATGAGTATATTTTTCATAACTCAGATTTTATCATAATCTACATGGGAAATTTCACCTCCTCCCATCAAATTCAAAAGGTTTAGGCATTCATCTTTTCTACCTTTAATCAATATAGTGTGAAAAGTGTCCTTATACAATTTGATTTGTTTGGACCTTTGAAAATCATATTGGAACCTCTCCAGATAGTCCTCCAAACTCTCATCGTCCTTTTGAATCATCTTAAATATTTCTTCATGAAGGTCTCTCGATCTGTAGTAATTTTGATATTTATTGAGGAATCCATGTTTCATGTCATCCCATGTATGGTTTTTTTGCCTACCTAGTCCCATGAACCAGTGGAGTGTTGCATTCTTTAATATGGTGGGAAACAATTTCATCTTTTGAGCAATTGTAATATAGTCATAACTTATGCAAAGGATGTTGAACTCAAAATGGAAGGTGTTTGGGTCTTCACTGGAAAGACCATTAAAATTAGATAGAGATGATGGAGAAATAACCTTCATGGGTGCCTCTTCTCTAGGGTCTCTGATTGGAAAATCCTTATTCTTCTTCCATGATGATGAGTAGAGGGTCCACAAGAGGTGGTGTCTCTGGTGCTCTTGATTCTCGATAATAAATTGATCCTTTAGAGTATGCTAGATTGTGAATGGGATTATGTTAAGTATCTAAATCTAAATTAGGTTATCCACTAATCAACTCATTTGTATATATTATTTCCTTCAGTGGGAAGATTAAAACACCCCTCTACTGCAAAAAAAAAACTCCGGTAGATATTCAAGAGTGGAATTCCTCTTATGACCTCGTTGAGTATGGGATATTATCCCTAAACATTCTCATCATGGAGGTCTACCTGCAAACTGGTTAGTATCGCAAGTGGATATTACAACACCACATACATGTGCTCTTAGATTTATAATCCTATTCATGCATATATATGCTTCTACATGCAAAAAAAATTGCATGAGATATTAAAGAGAGGAATGTCAACTATTCCTATAGTGTGAATCCTCATACCATGTGTTATCTATCTTGGCATAAAATTACTTCTGAAATGTTTTAATGCCTCCCCGGCAATAGTGCCAAAAATGACAAGCCACCTAATACTTGATTAATTTTGAACATAGTATCTTGGATAGTTTAGTACATTTAAATATTGAACAGGTTTGTATGCTTGTGAAGTGGTGTGCTAGATACATTCAAGCTCAAGAAATTAATTAAATGATAAACAACTTCATGATGTCCTACTCTAGATTACAAATCCAATTCTGGTTACGAAAAACAAATTACTAAAATATAAAGCAGAAAGCTTCTAGCTATGGGCATATGAAATGGTAAAGTTGAATTGCATGAAACATTGTAATGGAAGTGATCAATCAGTAGCTTAACACACTCAAAGTTTTGTAGCAACACACACCATATGTGCAGTTATGAACAAGACCTAAACTAACTACAACAACAAGAAATACAACACCTTTATCTCCTCATAGTGAGCCCTTCCTCTTCAGATCAAGGCACTTGAAAGTCTATATACATGTAGAAGATTTGCAACAAACAAAGAAATGTACAATTATGAACAAGGCCTAAACTAAATATAGAAACAAGAAATACAACACCTTATCTCCTCGGAGTGGGCCCTTCCTCTTTAATCAAGGCATTGGGAAGTCTTGATAAGTTAACTCAACACTCACAGTAATTCTATTTTATTCATACATAGATAAAACAACGATGAAATAGAGTAAGTATATTATCAAAAATGTATGCAGCAAATTGTGTCTTCTTCCCCCTTTTATAAGCATCGATGATAACAGACTAATTAACATTACTAAATACAGTATTCTTGAGAATTGAATATTCTCAAGCCACTCATAAAATGAAATGAGAGAATATATACAAAAGTAGTTTCCAAGTATCTATCCTAAAAAGTAGGCAACATCTTCCAACTAACAAAACAAAACTAGATGTTATTCCAAAACAAGATCACACAGTGAAATAGTTCATCTTAGTAACTATGGATTTTGCAGCAATGAAGTGGGGTCACAATTATGTATCAATGCATTTGTATCAATTTGGGATGGTGGTGGAAAGGAATAGTGAGGATGGAATGTGGATCTATAATGAGGCTTCCACAACAATAAAATATCATAAAAAGTTGGTTGGAACCCATTCGATCTATAGCATTGGAAACATGTATCTTGAAGTCTAGATTCATAGCATCTATTAGCATGATCTATAGCATCTCTCTAAACCCACAAGTTAGATACAAAGAATATGAAAAATATCCTAATATGTTATCAAAATCCATTAAAATATAAAACTATAAATAAATAAAAAAGTACCTGTAGCATCACTTTTTAGGAAATGGTTAATAATAATGGAAAAAAGGATGTAAGAGAAACTAGAAATAGGATAGTAACCATGCCAAAACAAAGACTCATCATAAAGAAATTAGGATTTTTATCAATGGATGACTATTATTATTGGTTTTTGTTTTTTTATTTTAACTTATAGCCCTTTCTTGATTAAAAATCTAATTTTTTTTTTTTGGAGGGGGGTTAGTGGATGAAGTGTTAGAGCACTACATGTGGTATCATAGCAAGTTTCACCACTAGGGCCTTAGGCCTACATGTTTGCTTGAAGAATTGGTTGGTGGAAGTGGTTTGTTTCATGGAAAAAAAAATATTCTAATGTTATGTTGTTTTGGCTTCATATATGCCATGGTATGACCTAGGAGAGCGAGGGAGCATACTCCAACTCCTCCATCATTTCCTTTTCCTCATACTCAAGGTGGTGAATCAAATCATGTATCTATTAGAGAATATATATGATGTTGTCATTCAAAAGGATGGATGAGGAATTGATTAATAAACATGGAGGTAATCCCTTTGTGTCTGGTACTTCTACCCAAGGGGAAAGGCATGACAATATACTTGAGGATTGTTTTAATAAAGAGCTCAAAAAATTAATGCTACCAACATTCAAGGGGACAACAAAAGGAGAGGTAGTAGAAGCATGATTAGAAAATATGAATTTATGCTTTGCTCTACGCAATTATTCCAATAATCATAAGGATAGGTTGGCCATTTACCATTTGATGAAAATTTATTTACTATGGTGTAGAAATATAGAACCATAGTCAGGGTATTACATCTCTTATGTGAAATAAGAGCAACTTGATGAATAATTTTGTAAGAAGTATCTTTCTAAAGACTACTTGGAATAGAATATGAATGAGTTTCATGGTCTTAGATGGTGATCTAATACAATTTTGGAGTATGAGACATGATTCGTGGAATTAATTAAGTGTGTTAAGCATTTTAATATAAAAGGGATAAAATTAAATGAGCTTCTTTACAGTTTGAAGCCCCATATTAAGGAGAAAGTTCATATTTTGATGCCCCAATTTATTTGCATGAGGCAATAGAAAGAACTATTACTATTGAGAAAGAGTCACTTGGTAGAGTTGATGATAAATATGTATTGAGGCCATCCAAGTCTCTTATTCCTTATTTTTGTGGAAAACCTCCATGTGGTGGAGCTCGCGGGGAAAATTCTAAGTTTTCTTTTTCTAAACACCAAGAGTCCTTGAGAAACAATGCTTTTGGAATGCAAATAAATCCATCATTTAAGCCTAATATTTATTAGAGAGGTGATTATTCTCAAGAATTGATTCAAATAACATATCAAACCCTAGCTAAGACAACCAAGGAACCAAACACTTCTCCTTTGGGTTGTTATTGGTGTTGTGGTAGACCACATTTTGAATGAGACTATGTTGAGAAAAAATCAAAGGCACATTTTGTGTTAGATTTAAACCACTAATGGAGACATGGGTAGAGCCCATAGGATTCACGTAATTATTCATGACCAATAGGATAAGCACCAATATTCAATACTTGAGACAACATGTAAATTGATTAGTATTTCCATTTATATTTTCATTGATCCTGGTGTTACTGAAAGTTTTATTTCACCTAATGCTTTAGTAAGGTGTGGCCTTTAGGACATACACAATGTGTTGGTACTTTAGTATGGATATGGATTTTAGGCTTGGGGGTATGAAATACTTCTATAAGTCTTTATGTTATTGCTATAGGTTCTTATGATCTAGTTGTAGTAATGGATTGGCTTGAAGCCCATTCAATTGTGTTGGATTTTCGAAGTAATTTTTTATTTTTTTTGGATGATTTGGGACAATCTATGGTTCTTCATGGGAAGAAGATACATGTGTCATTGAGTCTTATTTCAGACCTGTTGCTAAAGTGTAGTATCAATAAAGGTTGTCAAAATTTGTTATAATAATGTTGAATGAAGGAGACCATTCACCCTTGGAAATATATCCAGTTCTATCGAAGTTTCCTTATGTTTTTTTGAGTGAGTTTCCAAGACTCCCACCAAAGCAAGAAATTCATTTTTCTATTAAACTTGAGCCTAGAACTAAACCTATGTCCAAGACACCCTATTGCATGACTACTCCATGGTTGTGTGATTTGTAGGTGCAACTTTGGGAGTTATTGGATCTAAGCATGATTAGACCCAGTATTTGACCATGGGGTGCATTGGTAATTTTTGCAGAGAAGAAGGATGGTTTTCTTGGATTATACATTGAATACAAACAATTGAAAGGAGTGATAGTTAGAAACTAGTACCTTTTACCTCATAAATGAATTTTTTTGTCAAATAAAATGGCTTATTGTGTTCTCTAAGATATATTTGTGATCTAGATATCACTAGCTAAGAGAAAGGATGAAGATATTTTAAAGCCTACATTTTGGACTCATTTTGGACATTATGAATTTGAGGTGGTACCTTTTTAGCTAACTAATTCCCTTGGTGTTTTTATGAATTTAATGAATGGTGTACTCAACAAGTATCTATACAAGTTTGTTTAGGTATTTCTAGATGATATTCTAATTTATCATAGGACTCCTAGGGAATTGTTGATGGCCAAAATTGACCATATTCAACATTGTGGAAATCACCCGGTTAGGGCCACAATTAGACCCTTATTCGTTTGGTGTGGTGATTTTGACTGGTTAAATGGGTCCAATTACCATTTTCCTAAAACAAATCTAAACTATATTTTAATCCCAATCTAAACTAATCTAACACTAAATCTACCTTCTACCTGCTAATGTATGATAATGTTGAATGTTATCAACAAACAAAAAGAAAAGACTTACTATTCTTGCAGCATGTTTGGAAGAGGTAATCTTTTGGATTAGCTGAAATCAAGGCTCAGCCATGCCACAAGGAAGGTTTCTCCTATGAAAGGAGACTTTCAAAGATATAATGAATTAAACTAAATGAAATATACAATCTGATCTAACAGCAAAATGAAATCTAAATTATCTCAATTAAAAGAAGAAATAACCCCACTCTTAATTAAGAGTGAAGATGAATGGACTGGAATTGAATTTAAGTTTAAGATAGGCTAACAAATAATAGAAATAGTTCATATAAATTGTAGCAGTTAAAACATAAATGCAAAAATAATAATCTTAATAAACAGTTACCAAGAAATTTCATGCATATACTTAAATCCAATTATTAATGAATGAATTTGATATTAGATTTATTATTATATTAAAGAATTAGTTCTTTAATGCAATACTAATTATAGAAAATACAATAATGTAATTGAACTAATAAACAGTTATTAGCAACTACAAGAAAGTCCACTCAAATCCAATATCCAATCTTGATTTAAATATGCTCAACCCTGCAAAGATAGCTTTACAAAGTTTTAAATAAGCATAAAATATATGAAATTAACAATAGTGATAATATCAAATACTAAATCAAAATTGAATTAATATAAAAGACAACAATAAACTTTCAAATTATTACAACATTGTGTGAAAATCAGATTTATTATTGGCTTCGAGTAACTCCAGTCTTGTAGATTCCAAGTTCTTTCAAGAATTGATTTTACAACAATGCAAAGTTTCCACCCTCTTCAAGAAATTGGAGTCCTCCCTTACAATATTTTTTTTTTGTGAATAAAAAGTGGATCCTTATATTAATTTCAACTGAAGGCTTACAGAAAGACCTGCATCCTATCTACATACACAAAAATACCTGCGGCTGAAGGTATCTACATACACAAATATGCTTGCAGTTTCCCGAGGTCTAAGTCCCCGAAACCATCAGATTAGATCAATGGTCCTCGATGGATCGTAGCCAACGATTGAGATCCTCTTCTTGACTTCACACTTCACTACGGTTGTATCACGAGTTGGTATTTCGCAACTGGTGGTTGCTCCCGATTTCGGGATTTTGCACCTCACGATGGCGAAGAACTGAGTGTTCCCCTTCTTTCGATCCCCGAAATTGCGACTTTACATATCGTAACTTTGCATATCACAATTTCGCGACTTGGGCAGACAGATCGATGGTTCATATCCCTTCGAGCACCAACGGTCCAGATCACCTCGGGCACTGGCATTCCAGATATCGCAATTTCGCATATCATGACTTTACATATCGCGACTTTGCATATCGCAATTTCACATATCACGACTTGGCCAGACAGATCGACGGTCCGGATCCCTTCGAGCACCAACGGTCCATATCTCCTCGGGCACCAGTGTTCCATATATCTCGATTTCTTATATTGCGACTTTGCATATCGCGATTTCATATCTTGTGACTTTGCGACTTCGGCAGACAGATCGATGGTCTAGATCTCTTCAAGCACCAACGGTCCAGATCTCCTCGGGCACTAGTAGTCCATATTTCGAGATTTCATGCCTCGGGATAGCGAAGAATAGAGTGTTCCCCTTCTTTCGATCCCTGAAATTGTGATCCCTTTGGGACCAGATCAACGGTCCATATTTCCTCGGGATCAACGGTTTAGATCCTCTCTCACGTTTTACGATTTCCCATATCGTGACTTTGCATATCGTGATTTCATTGATTGCGACTTCGCAACTTGGGCAGATAGCTCGATGGTCAAGATCTCTTCGAGCATCGATGGTCCAGATCTCCTCGGGCACCAGCATTTTTTATTTCAGGATTTAGCACCTCAAGATAGTGAAGAACCGAGTGTTCCCCTTCTTTTGATACCCGAAATTGTGAGTTCCTCGAGATCAGATCGAAGGTCCAGATTTCCTCTAGATCAATGGTCCAGATTCTCCTTCCGAGCTTCTGAATCCCTATTGCCAAGTTCCCGAGATCATTTTTTGATGGTCCAAATATCCTTGAGCACCAGTGGTCCAGGTCTACTCTAACACCAATTGTCGATATTCTCTCGCGCTTTTCGTGAATTTGGGAAATAGCCCCCAAAAACATATGTCGATTGAAGATGTTCTACACTGACACTTACAGTTGCCCTCTCTCCTGAGCTTCTAATCATTTTTGACTTGGAATAATTTCTAAGTAGATAGAGGTGGCACCCCATCCAGATTAGGGCCATCCATCTGGGCCAACTCCTCTCATTGGAGCTAAAGGGGTGAGCTTTTGAAGTGCCTAGAATCGTGGAGAATGATCTGTTGCATAGAGTCGACCCCTGCATTGGCCAATCTGTCTACTACTTTGTTTTAACTTTTCCAAATGTGTGAGGGGGTTAGCGTTAGAGAAGGTCTAAGAAGAGCCTAGAAGTTGTAAAGAGGGCCAAGGAGGCGCCAGCTGGGAGTGATTTTCCCTGGATCTCTACCATTCAAGATTTTTTTTGCCAAGTCTATTATGATTTTGGAGTCTCCTTCAATGATCAGACAAGTGAGGTTTTGATCTAGAGCCATTTTCACTCCTTTGATGAGACCCCAATTTTCTGTTGATTTATTGGTGTTGCATCTGAGATTTTCTGCAATGAGACTTTGTATTTGGCCTAAGTTGTTTCTTGTGACCGCTCCATAGCCTGAGTGTCCTGGATTGCCTTTTGATGCACCATCAAAGTTGACCTTATAGAAGCTTGGCGGGGGGG
>SNQJ01S0002542.1:465876-482226 GCA_010110895.2 Picea sitchensis | reverse complement strand
TGTAATTATACCTCCTAGTCTCCTATATATACCAACAAGACATTTTCATTTGGAATCATCTTGTAATTGTACATTTATGTGGGCATAAGGAGGTTGCCCCCTCGAAGAGGATTATTATCTGAATCTCTCTTTTTCAAGGCGTTGAGCACTTATTCTGAGGTTTTTCTATGCTATATTGATATTTGGTTCTTAACATATCCATTCCTTAAGCAATTTTCAATTTCTAGTCTATCTTTGTTCATCAAAACTTTTAAAAATTAAAAATTTTCATGAATTATTTAACAACATCAAAATGTTCAATTTACAAATTAATGCTTTGAAGACAAGCAAAGGAAAAACTGGTGAAAGATCATAATAATCTTTATTTCAAACAATTCGAGCTTCAGAATGAATTCGAAGAAGTTTTTATGAGTATGTGCACCACAGTGAATATCTAGAGAACCAAAAGATTCAAATAATCCTAAGAATCGATCAAAGCACACCACACCAAATGTCACAGAAAGGAAATTAACAAATCATATTCTTCAAACCAAGCAAGAAAAAATCAAAACACAATGCAAAAACTATTTTTTCCAATATTCGAATGGTTACCCCTAAATTTTATAAAAATTTATGGGGAGTTGTTGGGAGCCCGACAGGAACATTTGAGATTGGTGTTACACTACTTCAAGGAGAACAAATTGTATGCCAAGATGTCAAAGTGTTCATTTTTCTAGTTATAAATTCACTATTTAGGTCATATCATCTCTAGAGATGGTATTTCATCAGAAATAGTAAATATAGAAACTATTGTTGAATGGTTGGCACCAACAAATGTGAATGAGGTGTGTAGTTGTATGGGCATGTTTGAATACTCTAGGAGGTTTGTGGAGGGATTTTCCAAAATTGCTAACCTGGTCACTTATTTTGTTAATAAAGGAGAGAGGTTTGTATCGAAAAAATCGTATGAGCAAGATTTTTCTATTTTTAAGTAGTTATTGACGTCAACCCTGGTACTAAAGGTGCCTAATATGGATCAATATTTTTTACTATGTACAAATGCATCTAAGGTTGGATTTAGTGATGTTCTTTCTCAGAATGGGAGATTGATTACATGTGCTTCTAGGAAGCTAAGACCACATGAGGAGGACTTTGCAACTCATGATTTGGAGTGGGAAATAGTTTTCTATGCTTTGAGGATTTAGAGGCATTATCTTGTGGGTTAAAATTTTGAGCTAATATCTTATCATAGAATTTTGCAGTATATATTTTCTCATAATTATATGAATGCAAGACAAAGGCATTGGTTAGAGCTTGAGTGATTATGATTTTGATATTATTTATATCAAATTAAATTTGATGATCCATGTGGACATCAATGGCCACCCACCTTTTTCACTAACTCAACATGGTTCTTCATCTTCATAAAAAAAAAATTATCTAAAATTTTCATGTCCCAAACTTTTGGGGCTATTTTGAGGCCTTAAATGACATTTTTTGGCCATTTGGGGACTTGGGTGGCCATGGATTTCTTGAGCCTACCAAAAATTGTACTTGTCCATTATATCTTTCCAATGGGCTACTATGCACCCCAAACAAAAATTGTATGCAAAAGTTTCCCCCGAGAAGTTAGCATATCAACTAGTCATTGTGAGGCCTGCAATCCTTTTGGTGTTTCATCTCCTACATTTAGGGTTTTGGGTATTTAGGGGTTTTTCCTCTTAGGGTTTATTAATTTATGTTAAATTACTATTTTAAACCTCTTCTAATGTCTTATTGTGAATTATCATAGCTTTCACCTCTCCCTTTAGAGATAAGCTACCACCATTCTAGCTAGCTTGAAATGCTTTGCATTTTACAGTCTTTTCCTATTCCATTCACTAATAGAATTTTGGTTTTGATTGTATTAAGGTGATATATATAGTATTTATGTGTGTGTGTGTTTCCATTCATATTCCTACCTTACATTTTGTTCTCTATACAATCCAAATCAGTGGTATCAGAGAAATCTGGTCTTTGTTGTTTCTCAGTGCATGTCTTCAACAAGGTTAGGGTACAGAGAGTTGGGTCTCGATATAATTTCACTGGGGGAAAACTACTCTTGTTGGTCCAAGTGGACTCACATGGTATAAAAAGAGAGAGATGGTGGAGAAGGATATCCTTTCTAGTTGTTTCTCAAGTAAGACCTCATGTGACAGAGGAATAAAATGATGGACAATTTCACTTAGATCCTTCAAAGACTTCCAACGGTGGCCAAGGAATATTCAACAAGAAACCATTTCGAAGGTGTGAAACCCTTCATGGTACAAGTTAACTTTGATATTCCTTTATTTTAATGCCATATATATGTAGATGTTATGGAGAAATGGTTAAATATGTTAGAGGGTTATTACTCTATTCAAAATTTATCTGAGATTTACAAGATCACCTTCACACTCCTTAAATCCCTTCCCCATGTCAAATATTGGTGGGAAATTTACCAAGAGAGAAAGAATAGATATGAGTCTACAACATTTAATATACAACTCACTTCGGCAGCCTTTGGTGCCAAGCAGGAATTCTACCATGTTAGAAACTATGATGACTAGTACATGAGATGGAAAAATATGCATCGGGAGAAAGACCAAACAGTGTCGGAGTATACCACACCCCCAACCATACACAATCAGTATATTTGATAAATTCCTCCATATACTCTTATACACTTTATTCTTTCTATCTAAAATTTTGCATGCATCTTAAAGAAAAAAACTACCTATAATTGACTAGTAGGAACTTCTCCCCCAACTTGGTGTTGGAAAGTTAGAGAACCATGGAATTTGTAGAAGTGAAGAGTTGTGAATTTCAAGAAGAGGTGGTTCCTAAGGACATCATTATTGCATTGAATCACAAGTGAGCATATCTTAACACAAAATGGAAAACACAACACTTCATAAAACTTCCATTCGCATGTTATGATAGACTGATCCATAGGACCATCTATATAGCCTCAAAGTATAACTAACTTCTTTGGAATGAGGAAGACATAATCAATCTTGATTTCCTAGGGAATCCCTAGATCTCTTTCTTCCTTCCTTGACCTATGTATCAATCAATTGTCTTGGTCAACTTGACCAACTAGTCAATTGCCTAGTTGAGCCCCTTACTCGACCTTTATTTATCAATTGATTGTTTCCAAAATATCCAAAGGTGTGATGAACATGTTGTTTTAACACCTCCACTCATTAGCACAATCCTCTAGATATTCGGGAGGTGAAATTAGTTCTATACACCGCCCCCCATAATTGGAACTTCCTCAATCCCAAGCATGGTCTGAAGTTTTATAAAATTAGCTTATATTAAAGGATTTATAAAGATAGTAGTAATGTCTTGCAATAAACAAGAGATATAAAAACATCTTGTACTAACTATAAAAAATAATGAGCATGAATCTCTACATGCTTCATCTTGTTGTGAGAAACAACGTTCTCAACTACTTGTATTGCACTCTGATTGTCACAATACATTATAGTCAATTCCACAAATGGAAATGTGAGCTCACCATTAGGTTGTGAATCCATATTGACTCTATGCCAACATTAACCACACCTCTATATTCAACTTATGTGGCCGAAAGATAGACCACCTTCTAATTCTTAAAAGACTAGACTATGGGTCCAAATCCAAGATGAATACATATCCATAAGTTGACTTCCTATCATCTCCATCTCCAACCCAATCTGAGTTAATATAACTGACTAACTAGTTCATATTTTTATTGTAATATTTTATAAAAAGTTGATAAGTGGCCTTGATGTAACAAACAATCTTGTTTGCAACCTTCAAGTGGATATTCCTTGTATTTTGCATGAACCTGGAGACCACACTAACAACAAAGGAAATATGAGGTTGATTGTGAGTTACAAAATAAGGCTAGCAACAAGATGCCTATAGAGAGTAGCATTGACTTTCAAAGAATTGAACTATTTAGTGAGCTTAACTCCCAACTAGTGAGGTGTAGAACATGGTTTATAGTTTTCCATTTTGAAACCTTGTAGTAGATTCAGTGGATATTTTGGTTGAGAGAGAAAAATATTGTCATCCATTAGTAAGACCCATGTGCCCTAAAAGAAATGCAACAAATGAAGGTCAATAATTTCAAATGTATCTACTAATTTATTCTTCAAATCCAAAATTAGATCAACACTATTTCCAGTCATCACTGAATCATCAAAATATAGTGTCATAATCAAAGTATCATCATTTACATACCAAACATAAATAATGTGATATGATTCACAATTTTGAAATCAAGATTGAGGAAAAACTTGTCAATCTTCTCATACCAAGCCCTGGGGGCTTGTTTCAAACCATATTAGGATTTCTTCAACTAACATACAACATTATGGTCCTTCTTAAAGCATAGGGGGTGCTTCATATAAATCTCCTCAGTGAGCTCACCATGTAAAAAAGAAATATTTACATTCATCTAATGTACCTCCCATTCAAAACAAGTAGAAAGTGAAAAAATCAATTGAACAAAATTCAGCTTTGCAATAGGGGAAAAGGTTCAATGTAGTTGATACCTTTTCTCGAGAAAAAACTTTTGCTACCAAGATAGATTTGTGTCTTTAAACAACACTTTAGTTGTAAATTTTGTCTTAGATACCCATCGATAGTTCACCACATTCTTTCCTAGCGATAAAGGAACTAAATCCGAATTGTTATTCTTTGTCAAGGAATAGATATCAATCATAACATTATCCCATTTAAGTTAACCATGTGCATCTACATATCTATCAAGATTACATGCCTCTAGCACATGTGCCATTAGAGAAATAGTACCATGATGTTTCTAACCTCTTGTTTTCCTTGAGTCATTTATATCACCTACATCAACACCAACAATGCATATAATCTTAGCCACCCATCTGGGAAGACATATTTTCTTTGTAAAGGTTGTACCTACATCAAAATTATTATTAGTTGAATGATCAAGTGGTCCAAAAATTGTGGTTGAATCTACTATGGAAGGTCAACTATAAGTCAATTTTGGTACATGATTTAACTATCAAGTTGACAAACCTATTGACATATTTGTGGATGTAGTCAATCCAAAATTATTCATAATTTCAAGTGTATCACTACTTAATAATCAATATGAGGAGTTCAAAAAAGTAAGACTTGAAGTCTTCTCATAAAAAGAAAACATTTCTCCTACAAATAATTTATTGTTTGACTGTATCAAACAACCTATAGGATTTCAACTCTTTAGAGTATCCCATCATGATACAAGCATGACTCTTTGCATCTAGATTCTTTATCTTATAATTTGGAATATGAGCCCAAGATATGCATCCAAATGTTCTATGGTGGTCGACTAAGGGTTTTCTCCAACTTCATTTCTCAAAAGGATTCACACCCCATACAACTTTGGTCAAAATCATGTTTAGAAGGTAGTTTGAGCAGTAAACAACTTCTACCCAAAACTTAGTTAGCATCCCTTTAGGTTGAAGAAAACACCATTCCATTTCTACCAAGGTCCAAGTTTTCCTTTTAACAACATTATTCTCCTAATGTGTGTAAGGTACATATCTTTTCCAAGAGATACCATTATATGACAAGTAGCTCTCAAAGGCCTTGCTCACAAACTCTCCTCCATTGTTAGATCTTAAACATTTCACATGTTGACCACATTGTTTTATAGCCAATGCACTAAATTCATTGAATTTTTCAAAGATGTGATCCTTATTCTTCAAGAAATATACCTAAGTATACTTGGGAAATCATTAGTGAAAGTCAAAACATACCTTACATCTACTATTTATGGTGTTCCATTGTACATAGGTCACTTTGGGTAAGTTCCAAGTAAGACTTTGCTTTATATTCCTACCCTATTTCAAATGCATCCTAGTGATGCTCTGCAACCACATACCCTTCACATACACCATCAGGGGGGGAACCTTAGGTAGTCTAGTAACCATATTAAACTTCTCCATTAATTTCATACTAACCCGAGAGGATCCCCACCAATCTTATGGCCTCGATCTTTGCAAAAAAGTCAGAAAATGCCCAAATCGATGTTTAAAACAAATTTGGAAGCATCCAAATCAACCAAGAAATGCATCCATGTTTAGTTTTATCATGATACAATGTGTCAAGGACGTGGAATGCTATGATATTCTCAATGAATATCTAGCCAGTTGGATGAGTTTCCAGTTCCTGTTAGCGTCAAATGTGTGTGCAAAATCATCCCCGCCATTTCATGTGCTCACATGATCTCTATAGCTCAATGAGTCAATGAAATTTAGGGTTATGTTGAACCGATTCAATGTTATGAAGGTAGTTTGAGTTTACCATGAAAAAAATGTAATCATTTGGTGCCCTACCTCGGGTATCTCTTTATTGGTGGAGGAGATTATGAAGTTGATGAACATTGACTTTGAATTGTCGATTTAGGTTCAGGACAATTTCAATGGTGAATGAGATAAGAATTATTACATGAGGCATGGTAGAAGACACAGTTATGGCAGGGTTAAACATACATTTTGTTGGAACTCTGATCATTGAAGTGTTGAAATCCTCACTCTAACACCTAGTTATTTTTTTATCTAGTGATTTCCTTACTACAAATTAGATTAGCAGCTCACAAAACAAAAATACATTGCTGGAATATTCAACACAAATAAAGATAGCAGAGGAATAATAGAAACCAAATCATGCACACATAAACACAAATATTTTGGGTAGATACCCTTGGAAAAACCTCGGAGGGAAAACCAGTACTAAGATTATTTTATTACGATAAAATTAGGGCTCTTGTAACAGAGATAGTGGCCCACTGAGAGAAATACAATTGCAAACAAAGATGATAAAGTATGCTCTATTGTACGGCCCATATCTGGCATGCTTTTTAAGGTGTACATGCCTTTCCTTAAGAAAACCCACATATATGCACATGTCTCCATGGAAACCCGTGTACACGACCTCACGGACTGTACGGGAAAATATGTAAGGCTTGACCCTTTCCTGTGGATTCACTCTGTTGAAACCCACTTGAAGTTGCCTATGTTCTCTCTTCTCCTTGACCTGATATCTAGATGGAAGTCCTCCACCTATCCAATATATCCAATCCTCTAATAAAAATTCATTCTCTACTCTCAATAATATCAAGTGTCTTCTCCTTCACCCTAACCTTGCTTTTAGAAGATTGAGTTATGACCTAACCCTAATATCCAAAGTGATTGACGATTGAGATCACTTCTCACCTCACTTGATATCAATGGCTAATATTAAATGCTAATTACTTTTATCATTTTCTTAAATAACTCAACTAATTAATAAAAACCCTTTACTTTAATAATTCATTTAATTAAAGTAAAGTCTCAAGGTAGAAGGCTTTAGATAATCTTCACATGTCTAGACACTTAGACCTATGCGGAAATTCCTATCTGATGCTCTCAACATCAACATTCCCTCTTAGCAAGGAAGGTATTTTTCACCAATCCAAGTTTGTCTTAGAATAACACAAACCTTTCACCAAGGTTTTGGTCAAAATATTTACAACTTGCTCATCTGTGGAAATATAGTGAAGCTTCATTGCTCCCTTCTGGATCCTATCTCGAATGAAGTGATATCTAATCTCAATATTCTTGGACCTATCATGGAATACTGGATTCTCATAGAGTTGTATACAACTCTTATTATCATAGTATATCATCGTAGGCTCCAATTCTTGATCAAATAAACTTGTAAGAAATTTACGAAGCCAAACGGCTTCACAGCCAGCCATACTTGTCGCCATATACTCTATCTCTGTTGAACTGAGTGCTACAAAAGTTTACTTCTTGTTGAACCATGTAATCACTATTGGTTCCAAGTTGAAGCATCACCCCGAGGTGCTCTTTCTATCTATTGTACTCCCTGCCCAATCTAAGTTTGAATATCCCTGCAACTCCACTCCATTTCCTCTGAGATACCTCAATCCATACTCCATTGTACCTCTCAAGTACCTGAGCACATTCTTTGTTGCTATCCAATGCACCTGCCTCAGCTCCACCATGAACTAACTCAAAGTGTTCACAACAAAACAAATATATGGTTTGGTGTTGACCAAATACATCAAGGACCCTCTCAACTGCCTGTATATCCTAGGATCCACCAACTCAGAATCTCAAGTGATAACCTTCTTCAGATTGGTAACCATAGGTGTAGTCATCAGTCTACAGTCCTCTATCATGAATATCCTCAAGATATCAACTTTTTACTTCCCTTCACCAAGGAAGATATCTCTTGATATCTTCCATATCTTTAACCCCAAGAAATAATGCATCAAAACAATGTCCTTCATATCAAACTCAGTAGCTAAATCCGCTTTGGACCCTGCAATAAGCTCCTCTACACCTGTGAGAAACAAATCATCTACATACATAACCAAGATGAGTGGATCCACCCTAACACATATGAAGTACAAGTTAGGATCTTCCTCACTCTTGGTCAATCCCATACTCTGCAAGTATACGTCAATCCTGGAATACCATGCCCTAGGTTTATGTTTGAGTCTGTACAAGGTTTTCTTGAGCCTACACACATGAGACTCCCCCCCATGTACCTCAAATCCCTGAGGTTTTTCTATGTATACTTGTTCCTCAATGATCCCATTGAGGAAAGTTGTTTTCACATCCATCTGATGTATCCTCCACCTCATAACTAAAACCTTAGAAATAATATCTTGAAAAGAACCGTACTTAGAGACTAGAGCAAATTTTTCCTCGTGGTCCACTCCCTCTTTCTGGGAGAACCCTCTCTCCACAAACCTCACCTTGAACTTCTCAATGCTTCCATCTACAACATGCTTGATCTTGTAGAGCCACCTGTAACTCACAACTGAATTCCCCTCCAGTCTTGGAACTATTTCACAAACATCATTCCTCATAATAGAGGTCTAATGTTCCCACTATAATCCCCATTTTAATTAATTCTTAATGTAGATAATGTGTGGCTACGGCCAAGCGATGTGTATGTGAATTGTATTTATGAATTTTAATAATAAAATGTGATTCCAATTGTTGGGGGATATGGACAGAGATGGGGGTTGAATTAATCCACAAGAGAGGGGAGGGTCTAGGAGAATGTTTAAGAGAGGGTTACAAGGGGGAATTACCCATGTTTATTAGTTCCACCTACATTCCTGAATTTTATTATCATTATATATTAAACTCTATTTTATGATTGAGTGTCCCAAAAGCCAATCATTGTATGCATGTAAGAGGTGGGTGTGAGAAGTCACATCTCGCGGTTATTGGGAGCATGGGGGTTGAGTACAATCATCTTGGGGAAGTGTGTGAGTCAAGAAAACAAGCCAAAGGGAGGAAATTTGTATGGGAAATTAAAACAGTTTTAGACAATCAAATTTTTAGCATGAAAAACAAGTAGAGAGCAGAGAAGAAGAACTTGGAGTTGGAGCAACCATGGAGGGAGAATTTGGAGCATTTTGGGGCATATTTGGAGCAGAATATTGAAGAGTCAGGTTTTCAGGCTCGAAGGGTGAACTCCTATGTGAATTGGATTGTAACAACAAGTGTTTGTTGTTGTTTGTTGGTATTTTTACTGGTAATGAGTTCCCGTGAGTTTCCAGTAGAGAGATTCCTAGTTACATATTCCAGAGAGACCCTGATAAATGAAGGGGACACATGAGGGACTGAGATCAGTGAAGGGGTGCATTCCTTGGGTTGGGAAGCTCTAGAGGAAGAGAGTTGGTGGAAAATTGGGATAGTTTTGTAAGAATACCAGTGGGTTGTGAGTTTTTTGAGCTATGAGTGGACAATGAGAGACCACCCTCTTTTGTGGATTGTTATTCCCAACTCAGGGGTGACTTTCTATTGAGATTTGGAAAAACAAGTATATGGTTGGGTGGAACTTCCATCCCAAGAAGCTGGTTGCACAACTGAAGTAGAAGATAAGCATTTATATGTTCTATGTATTATATTTATGAGTTAAATTGTTGTGCATTCACTCTGTGTTTGAGAAATATTATATGTTATTATGTTGAGTTATTTAAGCTCCATTCATATTGTTTTATCATGTTGTAGATGCATGAAGTTAATGGTATCAGATAATAGTTAAATCTAGTTGTAATTCATAGCTAGTAAGCTATAAGAAAATAAATTAGCAATATTTATTTATTTTGTATGAGTATTCCACACATAATTGTCCTAAGTTAGGCTAGGGGATGTTATAATATGTGTACTCCTCTACCATGGCATCCTTCCATACATGTTTATTTTTTTCTTCCTCAAAATTGGAAGGCTCGACATCAATGATGCTACTCATAAGTGCCATATAGTTCGGAAACTTTCTCAGAGGAATGCACTCTCTGACCACACTCCTAGGACCCTCGCCAGCATCCCTCAATATTTGTAATAGACACCTAGGTCTTCTGACAAGACTAGAAGGGGATAAATCTACCTCCCCACCTCAAGTCTGAGTTGATGATTGTTTCTCATCCTTCGAAGCCTATTTCTCCTTATCCATTGTCATTGTTGATGACTCCTGACATCTCCTAGATGCTAAGTTCTCCTCAGAATTAACCTGTCTAGTCAAAATGGTCTTCCTCTACGCTAAAATCAATATCTTTTAAGCCTTTTAGGTCTCGTTGTACCCCACAAATATACCCTTATGTCCTAAAGACTCCATCTTTGTCCTCTTATCCATAGGCACATGGATGTATCATGGACATCCAAAGATCCTCATATGTCCTATCTTTGGATTCAATCCTGAGAATTCCTCCTCTGGAGTCTTTTCCCCCAATATCTTGTGAGGAATCTTATTCTGCACATATATTTTCATGTTACACACCTCTTCCCAAATAAAAGTAGGCAACTCCTGGTCATGTATCACAACTCTAGTAGAACCGATGATGGACTAATTCTTTCTCTTTGTAACCCCATTCCATTGAGGGTTGTATGAGACTATCAAATCACTCTTGATCCCTTCCTCCTTGCAGAAATCCTTGAATTTATTGGAGGTGTACTCTCCCCCATTATCTGACCTCAAGACTTTGATCTTCTTCCCTGTCTGGTTTTCCACCAGCCCTGAACTCATGAAACTGACTGAAGACTTCATTCTTGATCTTCATAAAGAAGATCCAAGTTTTCCTAGAAAATTCATCAATGAATGTCACATAGTATGACGATCCTTGCACTAATTCTAGTGACATCAACCCACTCACGTCTGAATGGAAAACATCGAAGATCCCCTTAGACCTACTCTCACTGCTCGAAAAAGAAGACTTGGCATTCTTGCCAAGTGCACATCCTTTGCACACTCCCTGATTCTCAATATTGAACTCTGAAAGACCTGTAACAATCACCCTCAGAATCATTAATGCTCTATAGTGTAAGTGTCCTAACATTTTATTCCATAGCTCACATAGGTTGTCATTTTCATGTACCAAATCCTGAACAATATTGTCCCACAACCTATATAAAGTGCCCTCTCTAACCCCAAATACCATTGTTTTTTTTGGGCTATATTTATTTGGACAATGAGTACTTTCCCTCTCTGAAAAGTAACAGAAAAACCCCCATCCTCCATAGTTGATACTGAGAGCAAATTATTCTTTCTTCTTAGTATGTAAAGCACATCCTCGGAATCCAATGAACCTCCTGACTCAAGCTAGAATGTGATTTTTCCCTCTCCCTTCATTGCATACTTAGCATCATCAACAAGATCCACATGAACATCGAAGTCCCTCTCTGTCATATTACTAAATAGCTCATGTGATTTTTTCATATGAAAAGATGTGTCATTGTCCAAGTACAGCACACTCCTAGTATATGTATTGGTAGAAAGGCAAGAAACTAGTGATAAATCCTTCTCAAACTTCGTTGCAAACTCATCTAGTTGTGTCTTTGTTGATGTTGTTGTATGTGTCTTTTTGTTACCCTTCTTCTTCTTCTTTGAACACTAAGATGCATAATGTCCATTCTTATGACATGAGAAACACTTCATTTTACTCAAGTCCTTCTTCTTACCTAGTTGCGATGATCCTCCATAATTGTTACCCTTCTTGCTAGAACTCTTTCCTTTTCCCTTTCTTTTCTTACTAACAAGAGATAAGTTATCATCGCTACTTACCTGCTTGTTGCTCTTAGACTCCTCCTATGTCTATTCTTGGATGTAATCATCCCAAAGAATCTGCTAATTAGGGAGATGTTCCCGAGTATGGAATCCCTTGACAAATGGTTCTCGTGACTTGGGAAGACAATTCAATTCCACATTCACAAGTTTTGAATCCTCTATTTTCTCCCCTATGGTTGCAAGCTAATCATGTACCTAAGTGATCCTCATGAAATAGCTGGTAACATTTTCAGATCTATCCATTTCCATCGATTTGAGTTTATTTCTAAAGACCATCTTCCTATTCATGTTAGTGCTCTGGAATAAACCTACCAAGGCATCAAACATATATTTGGCCATTTTCTTCTGAGATGGGTGAGGGATTAGATTATCCTTCATTGAATCCAAGATAACCCTCTCATCTTTGATCTCCTTCTTCTCATGAACTTCCAAAGTTGTCGAGTATGTTGGTGGAACAATTGCTTTGTCCACTAACTCCCAAAGGTCATACTCCTTTAATGCCAAAGTCATTCTTACTTTCCAAGCTAGGAAGTTGGATTCTCCATCCAATCTGTCTTCAACTCTCAGAGGTGCTACTGTCATCCCTTAGACCTAATAAACTGCCTTGGAAATAACATGTTGTTGGAACTTCCCCTGTATTGACCTAAACGAACTTGTACATGCCTGTCACCATTGAAACCCGCATATGTACGTGATTTCCCTTATTAAAACTTGAGTATGCATGTGTATTTTCTTACTGCAACCCATGTATATGCGACTATATCCAAAAAAACCCATGTATGTATGTGTTGGTTCCTTTTGCAACCTGCGTACAACTTTGTACGACTATTAAACCCTAGTGTTGCCTCAGTATGACTGTTTCCCTGAAATATGTCCTTTGATTTCTACCTGTTGGTTATGGATTTGCTAAGATATCCTACAATAGTGATAGATTTTCTATCAATTGTTATGGATCTAAGATCTAGCTTCCTCTCAAAGCATGGGCTCTAATACCATGTTGAAATCCTTACTCTGGGACCTATGTATCTTGTTATCTAGTGATTTCCTTACTACAAATCAGATTAGCAACTCGCAAAATAAAATAAAACACCACTGGAATTGTTGGTCCAAAGTTTGTACTAAAGGCTATAAAGTATTGAGTCTAGGCATCCAAAAAGAGGGTAAAAGATATAAAGGAAGAAAACAACTGGGAAAAGAAGCTAAGGTTGATTTCTGAGTTGTTTGGGTCTAGCTTCCAATTGTTCTTGAATGTTTATGTCTCGTTCAATGGCTGCCCATGAACATTCGAGTTCAGCCCGGGTAGTAGCAGTTTTCAGAATGGTATCGAAAAGGTTTAAAGCGAGGCTGGTTTGATCTAAGAGACCAGGTTCTATGTCGGGTTGTCTTTCCATAGGCACAGTCATAAAGGAATAGAGTTTTTTATAAAGTTTTGGTTGTTGTTTCACCTTTAGATTATATGAGAAAGAATCCCAAAATCGAATTAATAGTATAACGAAATCAAAGGTCGTTTTCCGTAACTAAGTTAAATTTTAAAACCATGCATGAAGCGAGAGAAAACATAGATCTATTGAACAATGTGAGGCATCAATCAGGGAAGAATATCACCTTGTGACAGAAGAAGAAAATAAGCAGGAAAAAATTTAATGAAGTGATCCAGAATCGAATCCAGGAGCTTGTCAAGGCTAAAAAAGGCTCAAAATGGAAGTGCTCAAAATCTGACGAAACCAACGCCATTGCGTCCATCTCGTCTTCCTGATTCTGACCATATATTTACTTCGTCAAACGGACGTCGTATGCGAAAGATATCACATTCTGATCAAAAACCCAAATAGGCAAAAAAAATGGGTGACTGTACAGTCCGTACAGTGCCACGTGGCAGGCTGACTGTACAAGCCGAATAGCTGATGCAGCAGCTCCTGGTGATGACACATGGAAGGTGATGTGGCATACGACAGGGATTGGACTAGTCAGAGGGTGACACGTGTCACCATTGTAAGGGTGACATGTGGCATAGACTAACATGGCAGACACAGTGGCATGCTGACAAGGCAGTGACGTGGTAGTACGGAGCTGACAACTCGGCAGACAAGTGAACCAGTCAGTTATTGATAAGTGGCATCAGTTCGGGTGAATAACGTGGTGCCACGTGGCCCAGTCATGGGTTGCCATATGGAACCCTCTGGTTGGCTCTCCGGTGTTATGCAAAATTTTGGGGTCTCCACTGGAGTCAAACCCCCGACCTCCTCCAAGCTACAGACTGGCAGGACCAGGCTAACCACCTGCTCCACTGTTAGTTCTTAATAATCAAATGGCAAATATTATATTTAAGTTTGATTAAAAAGTTTATTTGGGGGCGGAAAGTGTTGGGGCTTAGCCCCAGCCCGTGGTTGTATTACGCTCCCATACGACCTGGCCATCAATGATAGAGCCAGCCTATGGTCTATTCACACGCCCCTACCATAGAACCAAGCGACAGGGTAGAGCGTGGGGGTCACGATAGGCACCAGCCCTTGGGTCTCAGGGGGATCCCACAAGACTAGGGGCTATCTCCTTCAAAGGCGCGCGGAGGTCTATCATTGATCAACGGTCACATGAAATGCGCCCCACGACCAGGAGCTAGCGTCGAGTATGGGCCAGCGCTCAGCCCTTTAAGCTAGTGCTTGGCCATATTAAGGTGCATGTGACCAGAATAGGGGGGCGTGTGTGTGATTTGAGGGATTACGCCCATATTTTTATACAAAGTGGGTTTTTATTATATAGTTTGGATTTATTTTTTTTTTAATCCATGCCTATAACTAATGGATTTTAGCCATTTTTGGGAGATATTGGGCATTTTTGAAGGCCAGATTTTGGGAGAAAGTTGGGGATGGATAACCAACTTCGGATCTATAAAAACTAGGCATGTTTGAGGCCATAGAGGATAGTCAGAGTAGATTTATGATGAAGGGAAGCCAAGCCAAAGCCATTTTTATGCAGGGAAGCTATTAAGGAGCAGACGCTTGCGGGCCATTTCTGGGAGCTTCGATCATCCATTTTGCATGTCGTTTCTTTTGTTGGGTTCTAGAGATCTGGAAGAACATGACCAGATCAGTCTTGTAGCCAATTGGCACTATTGAGATGTATTTTTTGAGCTTTGAACAGAAATAAAGAAGCCTCCCCCACGGAGACAAAGGCCCGGAGACGTAGGCAATTTTGTGCCGAACTCCGTTATCACTTCTCTTGTTATGGTTTGTTGTTTATTAATTCATTTCAGATCTGCATATATGTATATGGCTGTCATAATTCCTCTTATTTCCTCATTCTTTCATTAATCTTTTCAAAGGGTTAATTAACACATGCAATTAAAAACTCAACCACAGTCATTAAAAGATCTTTACGGATCAAGTGGTATTAGAGCTAGTTGACGTTTGGATTTGAGTTTTGCATGTTAACCATGGAAAAGCTACAATGTGGTGAAGGTGAGCTTGTTGCAGAGAATCCATTAATTGGATCGAGAAAGAAAGCTTCTCATAGCGAGAAGATGGCATCAGAAGAAGGGCTTTCTCAGGATGAGAAAGAGTTCCGGAAAACTTTCCTTGCTATGTCGTAGATGGTGAAAGTTTTGTACGAGGATTACTTGGAACGAAAGAGACCAGTTTTGGGTGAATCTTCAAAGGGAAAAAGTGAAAAGGAAGAGGATCATCCTCATATTCCTCCTTCACCTCCATCATCACCTCCTTCTTCTCCTTCTTCTTCAAGTTCAAGTTCTAAATCTAATACAAAGAAACATGTTCATAAGCATAAGAATGAAATGTCATTGTTAAAACTTGATGTTAAATTTGAGTTGCCCATATATGATGGTGAAGTAAATGTAGAGAAACTTGACAATTGGATCAGGCAAATGGAGGTTTACTGCAATGTGCAACAGATCAAAGATGAGGCCACACAAATCAAGTTGGCATCTTTGAGACTTGCAGGTACAGCTCTCATATGGTGGCAAAGCAAGTTGAAAAATGGAACGCAACAAGTGGGTAATGTATTTCCATCATGGAAGAGCTTCATTTCTGCACTTAGGAAACAATTCTATCCTTTGGTTTATAATTAAAAATCATTAATTGAATGGAAATCTTTAAAACTAAGAAAAGGACAAATAGTGCAAGAATGCACTGATGGATTTTGAAAAATGGCATTGATGTTAGATATCCCTTTACAAACACAAGAAACTCTTATGAAGTATATAGGAGGTTTACCTGTGCATATTAGAAACATTGT
>SNQJ01S0002542.1:449658-465826 GCA_010110895.2 Picea sitchensis | reverse complement strand
ATTAAAGAAGGCAGTGCAAGAAAGCAACAAACCAATAATTGTTTCAAATGAAGTAATCGATCTTAAGCAAGAAAAAGAAATGATTGTTGAATGGAAAATCAATCATAAGTTGCTTCAAGATAAGCTCATGTCGTGCAAATATTTCAAGTATATAAGCTCATTTGCAGTCGTCTTTTTTATACTATCATTAGTAATGTTGTCTACATGGATGATAGTGGCTTCAGTAAGATGTAACAAGGTTCAAATGGCTAACAATATACTATCAGTTGTCATGATTGTGTTACAGTTGATCTTGATGAGACAAGTGCACAGGACAGAGTTCAGAGATAGAGGACAAGCTGGGTGGCCTATCCTGAGCTTGTTGACTGCTCAGTAACCTTTTGGGGACCAAAAGGTCTTTTAGTGGGGAGTGTGATCCAGAATCGGATCCAGGAGCCTGTTTGGGCTAAAAAAGGCTCAAAATGGAAGTGCTCAGAATAAGATGAAATTAGTGCCATTGCATCTGTCTCGTCTTCCTGATTCCATCCATATATTTACTTCGTCAATTGGATGTCGTATGTGAAAGATATCACATTTTGATCAAAAACCCAAACAGGCAAAAAAAATGGGTGATTGTACAGTCCATACAATGCCACGTGGTAGGTTGACTGTATAGGCCGTATAGCTGATGTGGCAGCTCCTGGTGATGACACATGGAAGGTGATGTGGCATACGGCAGAGATTGGACCAGTCAGAGGGTGACACATGTCACCACTGTAAGGGTGACATGTGACACAGGCTAACATGGCAGACACAGTGGCATGCTGACAGGGCAGTGACGTGGCAGTACGGAGCTAACAACTCGGCAAACAAGTGGATCGGTCAATTGTTGACAAGTGGCATCAGTTCGGGTGAATAACATGGTGCCACGTGGCCCAATCATGGGCTGCCACGTGGCACCCTCTGGTTGGCTCTCCGATGTTATGCAAAATTTTGGGGTCTCCACCGGAACAAACCCCCGACCTCCTCCAAGCTAGGGGCTGGCAGGACCGAGCTAACCACCCACTCCATTGTTAGTTCTTAATAATCAAATGGAAAATATTATATTTAAGTTTGATTAAAAAGTTTATTTGGGGGCGGAAAGGGCTGGGGCTTAGCCCCAGCCCGCGGTTGTATTACGCTCCCATATGACCCGGCCATCAGTGATAGAGCCAGCCCGTGGTCTATTCAAATGCCCCTACCATAGAACCAAGGGACAGGGTAGAGTGCGGGGCTCACGATAGGCACCAGCCCTCACACGGGGTATCCCACAAGACTAGGGGCTATCTCCTTCAAAGGCGCGCGGAGGTCTATCATTGATCAACGGTCACATGAAATGTGCCCCACGACCAGGAGCTAGCGTTGAGTATGGGCCAAGGCTCAGCCCTTTAGGTTGGCACTTGGCCATATTAAGGTGCATGTGACCAGAATAGGGGGGTGCATGCATGATTTGGGGGCTTAAGCCCATATTTTTATACAAAGTGGGTTTTTATTATATAGTTTGGATTTATTTTTTTTAAATCTATGCCTGTAACTAATGGATTTTAGCCATTTTTGGGAGATATTGGGCATTTTTGGAGGCCATATTTTTGGAGGAAGTTGGGGATGGATAACCAACTTTAGATCTATAAAAAATAGGCCTGTTTGAGGCCATAGAGGACAATCAGAACAGAGTTATGCTAAAGGGAAGCCAAGCCAAAGCCATTTTTATGCAGGGAAGTTGTTGAGGTGCAGACACTTGCGGGCCATTTCTGGGAGCTTCGGTCATCTGTTTTGCGTGCCATTTATTTTGATGGGTTCTAGAGATCTAGAAGAACATGACCAGATCAGTCTTGTAGCCAATTGGCACTACTGCAATATTTTTTTCAGCTTTGAACAGAAATAAAGAAGCCTCCCCCACAGAGACAAAGGCCCGTAGACGTAGGCAATTTTGTGCCGAACTCCATTATCACTTCTCTTGTTATGGTTTGTTGTTTATTACTTCATTTCATATATGCATATATGTATATGGCTGTCATAATTCCTCTTATTTTCTCATTCTTTCATTAATCTTTTCTAAGGGTTAATTAACACATGCAATTAAAAACTCAACCACAGTCATTAAAACATCTTTACGGATTATGAAGCATATGATATAGAAATCTAAACAATTCATGGGTCTTGTACCTATTGATAGTCGATACAGAGGAAAAGTTGTAAATGATTAGATGACTGAAATAAATGATCACCACAATAGAGGTTGTACTAAATTGCAGCTAAGAATTCATTAAAGACACATATGAGAAATGATGTGAAATGCGAAATAACAGAAGAAACACATAACCTAGTCTTGACGGAAAAAAGAGTCTTTGATCTACCTTGTATTAATTCTAGCGAAGGAAATATTCTCTGGTACAATTGGCCAAAAGGAAAAAATCCCTTGTTCTATATTTCAAAATTATACTTATAAAATTTTAAAAAGCTTTGAATTATAATCGTTCTAAAAATTTCGGTTACAAATGGAAAATGAAGCATTTCACTTCCTTGTCTCTTGTTTTCCTCCACATGGGTAGGGAATTTTCTTTTCTTGTTATCTGGCTCCAAAAATAGGATGGAATAGGCATTTGTTACTACTTGCCTCTAGAAGGCTTCCCTTTCCCCTGCTCGATACAATTAACACGCCTTTCTATCAACTGGGCTATCAGCTTGGAAGGTTCGGATTGGCTGTTCACCTCAAAAGTGTAGCAATTATTTGCCAACTGTGGCAATATTTTTCCTACTTGTCAGTATTCCATGATGATAGACCACAATTTCAAGCTTGGTTTTATCAACCATTTATCCACTTGGGCAATATCGACCTGACTTACCTGGGATAATTCAACTTGTCATTTTTCCACATTTTCCTTGATATCCGGTAGATGTTTGGCTATGTCAATTTTTCCCAGTGTTCTAGCACTACCTTCCTTGTCGAGATCTAACAATTTTTTATTTATCAAGCTGAATGTTTCTTCACAAGCATCTCTCATCTCTTTAGTTTTTTTTCTGCTCTCGGATATATTATGTTCCCACACCTTCAGTAAGATGTTACCTCTAGTTTTCTTTGGGATATACAACCTAGAACTGATGGCCACCTCTTCTTTCATTGTTGCTATAACAGCCTATTGGAAAGCAACCCGAGTTTCCCCAGCTTCTCTTTATCTCAAGGAGATATCCTTTAACTCTTGTTCTATCATATGAAAATGATTCTATATGGTTTCTACTTTGGCAAGTAGATCATGTTGAGCTACTTCTGCCTTCTTTTGTATCTTTGTGGCTTGGGATTGGAATATCATTATGTCTATGACCTGGTTTTCAACATAAATTAATTTAGATTGCAGCAGTTTTATTCGCTCCTCCTGTTGACTTACCTGTGTTTGGCTTATTTGTGTTGATTGATGCATCTACTCAAGATCGGATTTAAGTCTCTCGATTTCCTGTTGATCAGTTACTCTGGATTTCTCGAAACCTTTATTTGCCTCATCCGTGGAATTTGCCTCTGTCGTTGCTACCTGAGCCTCCAATTTGTTGATCAAGAGGTTCTTTTGTTTCAACCGTGCCTTCAAAGTTCCAACTGGATATTGGTTGGTTGTTGCATAAGCCCCCAATGTTCCTGCTACCTCATCAGTGAATTCTTCCTCTTCCAAGGCTTCTCCATTTGTTAGGATTTTGTATTTTTTAGCTACTGCGCCCGCTCTTTGGTATGTTTCTTGCTTCACCACGGCCTTCATTTTCTTACTGAAGAATAATTCACTAGGAGGAAACTCTTCTATAGAGATAGGTGTCAGGTCCTCCTTGAATATCCACTCTGTATTGGGGTTCCCCTTTGTGAATTGTAAGGGAGTGACGGATACAATGGGGTTGCTGATTTCCTTGGTAACTATCTCTAGGTTTCCTTATTCTTGGTTAGGGATCTCTTCTTCCTTATTCGAGATCTCAGTTTCCTCTATCTTGTCCTGAGTCTCTTGTTTGCTAGGGTTATGTTGATGGGTGAAAATGAACACTCGTCAACTGGAGAAGTGGATTCGGTATGTGGTTGTCTAAATAACCCAATTCGTTTGGGATGATCCACCCCGACGGGTTTAGCAGCTCCGTTGGCCAATCTAAGTCCTGGGAAAAAGAAAGAAAACTAACTAAAGGAACTAATCTAAATGAAAACAACAATTAAAGCAAACTAATAAACACATCTGAAATATATATATATATATATATACAGTCTATTGCCTAATATTATACAACAATAATTCGATGAAATTAAATGTTCAATTATCAACAAAATTAAATCTTAATCACAAATGTACAATATTTACAAATTACAGATTTTAAATGAAAACCTGGAAAATTCATTTATAAACTGTCATATGACAGCAAAACTATTGTTTTTTTTATTTTTATAATTTTATGAGAAAGAAATAAAATGAAAATTATCTAAGCTGAGCAATTGAAGTAATAATCTTAACTATAAATCTGAACTATATATATATCTATCTAAACTACTTAAAATAACACTAATAAACTAACCTGTAATAATGCTTTCCAATTTGTCCCTTGCAAAGTATCCAATTCAGTTGTTCGGTGGGAGGAAACCCGCACCAAATTTTCCACAGGCTTCTTGTAGACAGGAAGCAGCAGTGCTCTTTGAATATGAATGACAGGACAAACAAGACATAAAAAATGACAGCAATCTTATAATTTACAAATCATCGCATTTGGATAAATCTGTGTGCAAAGATTTGTACAAAATGATTCATTTAACGAAGAAGGTAAACCTTTAATTCCTTAAATTGAAACAAAGTAAATGTTGTACTTTTTAAAATAAGAGAGATCAGATATGGACAACACATAAACCAAATCACATCAACCTGCAACGAATTATGATAGCTAAAGTAGTCGATAATTGATTGCAAACTGATATGAAGAAAACTTGAAATAAAAGTTTGATATATTGAAATCTAAAGCTGTTACAAGACATCCACTTTCATCCCAGTTTGTATCCTCATAAGTCCAAAGTCCTTCTTCTCCCGACAGTGATGATTCCTTTCTTACAAAAAATAAGAAGTATTTAAAGACCACAGGGTAAAACATCCCTATGGGAATTATCAAAGCAGTTTACAAAAAATCTGGGAATAATCTCCCAAGTCTCCATTCCTGACTAAAGCTAACAACCTATATCACAAAAGTATCTCCTAAACTGCCACAGCATATCAAATTGGTCATTGAAATTCGTATGCACCTAAAAGTGGACAAGAATAGACAGGTTTAGATGACATTTTATTTGTAAAACTAACAAAAATCTAAATTTTAAGACTAGCTACAGAATCTCACAATTCTGTAGCTATTCTAATTTGCAAACAAAATTGTTTTTAATCAATCCAAAACTAACAGAAATATATTTGAACTATTAAACAAATGTTTGATTACTAGTTGAAAACAAAAGAAATTGTTCATACCAAAAATAACCAAATCTTCTATGCTAATTGAGAGAAAACGAAATCTTGTTTGAATCTATTTCAATTGAAACAGACCCTAAACAAATATCAAGAAAATCTCTGGTAAGAATTCAATATAGACATAATATGTCAATCCAACACTCAACAGAATCATTTTTTAAATCCAAACTAACAGAGTCGTATCAAATCTGTCTTTGATACCAATCCAACTCATACAAATAATTATGCTAATTCAAGGCACGCAGTATTGTTTGCAAATCAAACCAAACAGAAATGAATCGAACCAGTTTGGGGTTGACACAATCGTTATGAAAAATCGTATCAATCAAAACATAGATGTGTCCGAGTTTAGCAAACAAATCTTCTGTACATGATTCATAACGATATCATTTTGGGTAAAACGAAAATAACATAGTCATTTTGAATCTATTAAAAATGAACAGAACTAATTGAAGACACGCCCAATCGGTTATATTAATTCAACTAACTCATAAAACAAAATATCTTTTGAAATACATACCTGGGAAGTAAGAAAATGCTTCGATCATGATAACTTTGAATTGACAAAGGTCGTTGTTGCCTCGACATTCCTGAAGACAATTGAACCGGTGGTTTTTTGTTTCTTTTCGTTGGCTTGTAGCCTGTCGTTCTCCTTTGACAGCACTGTAACTTGTTCCTCTAAAGATTTGATCTTATATTGTAACAGGGGAACGTCGGTGTAATAATGTTCAAGCCAAGAATTGCATTGGGTACACGATGATCGATCGGGCTTTGGCATCATAGGCGATGGTTCTTTCAAGTTACCAGGGGTTTGACTGTGAAGCTTAATTCTGGGGTAGTTAGGGTCGTTCTAGTGGCATGGAGGTAAGTTGGAAACATAGTCATAGGTTTCCATAGAGCATAGGCCATGAGAATAGGGGTATTCCTCGACTAGGAAACGTTCAATGTCAGAGTCTGAATCCTCGCTCAAGACTATTGGCTTCTGGTCGACGTTTTGCTTGGGCTTGTTCCTAGCACATCTGGATATCCATCGTGCATTTTTCTTCCCCTTACTATTGACACCAGTATCACCTTTGCCTTTCTTCCTTACAGGCCTTTTAACAGCTTTAGTATTGTCTTTAGCACACGGGTCGGTCATGGTATCGGGTAGGTCTAGGTTGGGGCAATTCGAGGGTTTGACAGGGGGTAGAAGGATATGAAGTGGCACGGCTGGTCCAACTAGAGTTTCAGTAACCACAACCTTGTCCACTTGGATAGACTTGGGAGTGGCAAAGCCATTCCTTGATAGGAAGGCTTGCCAACAATCACCACTGAGGCTCAAATGGTGGGCAATATTGAGTTTGATCAAGCAGTGATGGAAAAGGATACTATCGACCTTCCCACGCTTGAATCTTTTGGACATCTTGTACAGACTACGTAAGAGATAATGTGGCATATTCAGAGGGTAGCCTATAAAATTCATCAACAACCGAAGATGATACAGAAATACCAAGCCATAATGACCTTCGCAGGTCACAAAYTGCTTAACAATTGCCAAAAGATCGTGCCACCTGGGTTTGAGGGTAGTGAGAGGCATACCTCTATCACAGCTAACAATATTTCTTGATATGAATAGGAGAGGCCACGGCACCTCGTCTACTTTGGAATTTTTAAACCACCTTTTCCCTATAGCTGGTAGTCCTGTAGCTGAGCTTATGAATTCCTCATTTAGCTCGAGTTGTATGTCTCTGACCTTAGCCCTGCATCTGTCGAAGGTGAGGGCGAACTGTTGGGCAACCGAAAGGTTGAAACCCTCAAATCTCTGGATAAACACCAGCCAGCCACTATTTTCCAAATCTTCACGGGCATTGTCGAACAGCAAGAGTGTTTGGTCTCCATTAGGATCTATGTGCACCGCAAGTGCCATAAGAAAGGGCACATAGTGAGCTAGGTAAATGGGCAAGGGTTTGGACAGGGTATTCACAGGATTGAATAGCTCACAGACTTCCCTGAAACCAATGGAGGTAACCTGAGATAGGAGGGAGGCATTAATTCTCGAGTGTGCAAGGGTGGTGGAGCTAGATCATCCCACGCAAAACAATCATATCCAAATGTACAACCGACGGCGCATATGGTGATTCAAATCACCATTGCAATGTGTTAATAGTAATGTCATTCACACAATTAATGAAAACTATGATGAGTCGACCCGCGTGTTTGCATAAGTATAGTGTTTGCATGTTTTTTTTTTTAAATCAAAACAATATTTCGAATAAGCATTTGACCATAAAACTTATGCATTGCATGAAACTATTGAATTAAGGGTCTAATCATCATGTTAATACATTGTTATGAGACCATGAATTTGATCAAAAAACAATAGAACATCAAACCACCATTGAATCAAAGACTCGATTGTAATGATTAGACCATCACCACAATCTTATAAAAACAATGAAGTCATATTTACAACAAAAAATGTCAAATGAGTAAAGGTTTTGGTGTCTTGCCAACTGCGTGACTATAATTGAATTGCAAATGCAATGAACACATAGACAAGAGTGACCATAATAAACCAGTGACGATTTAAATGCTATTGACGTGACTTCGAAATAAAAGTTTTCACGCTTGCAGTCGTGAAAACGAGAACAAAGGCAGGTGTGCGAATGCGCAAAATAATAGTGTTGTTTTATTCAAGAACTTGCGATGAGAAACAAGGGTTCCAAAACAATTGTGTAGGTAGCTTATAGAGATAGGATAAAAAGTGAAATGGCTGCCAACAATGGCGACACACTGGTAGAAGCAGTTATCTCTGCCAAAAGAACAAATTCAGATTATGATAATGAGAAAAATTCTAACTTAAAAACAACAACCAGAAAATTGTTTAAACATCATCGTTAATCAAATATTCCAGCAGTGTTTAAAGGATGAAAACTGATAATAGTCTTAAGACAAGTGAGCCACGATATTAAAGATAAAATCCCCAATACTATTGATAGAGCCACTGCTGCCAGCAGGCGTCCATAGCCTCGACAGGGTTTCCATTTAACCCACTCTAACATCTGTATCCTACCAAGAAGTTCCAGATCAGAATAAAGGACATTTTAAGGTCAAGAGGTTTCATATTTACGAATTTTCATATACTCGACATTGCTTCGCTACCAATGAGCCTGTTCAGTACCCCGACGAAGTTGTCTTAGCATCATGCATGCATTTACCCAATGCCAGCAGACCTGTTCAGCATCTCGGCGGGTTTACAAGCACTTCCCATAGCTCTTTTATGATTTATTTGGTTTTTTAAAGATATATAATTGAGCGGGGTGATGCTGAAAATTATGATATTTTAGCATATATTTTTAATTTTTTTTGCAGACCTTAACAGAATTTTTTAGAGTTGTCCTTCATTAAGATCCAGAGATGGTTTATTTACAGAACCAACTTTCTAAGTTAGGGAGACATCTTCTGATTTGTTCCCTTAAGGAACAGGGACAGCGTAAAAAGATAATGGATGATCGTGACAAGCTTTACCCACAGATCGAAATCAGTTAACTTCTTTCAAACAACAGTCCTTGTTCAACACAGATGTAAATTTCAGAAGTATATAATTGATGTTTCTACAATTTTTTAATAGTCATTTTAGTGAAAGAATTTTATGTTTTCTTTGTCTGAACAGTTCAGCATGCAAGTATGTGTATTTCCAAAAATAAAAACTGATAAGTACAAGAGGACAAAAATCCAAAACCAAAACAGTAAAAGAAAAGTAGACAAAAGAAAAATATGTACATAGTATACAAAGGGTTGTCATCAAGCGAAATATCTTTTCAAAGCTTGGCCATTCACCGGATAGGTGTCAGGCTGTCCCTCTAGATTCTGTAACCGGAAAGAGCTGGGACGTAATTTCTCAGCAATTAAAAATGGTCCAAGCCATAAGTTCTAAAATTCTGTGTGCTCTCCCTTTCCCTCATGCGGTTTGTCCCATTTCAAGACAAGATCACCTACTTCGAAGTTCCTATCAAAGGCATAGTTGGAATCAAACTAGCTTTTAACCACTAGCTAATGCTGATCCAACTTATGTTTAGATTGGGCTCTTACCTCTTCTAGCTTCATTAAGGCGTTAATTCTGTTTTTCAAAGGGGGGCAGTCTTCTTCCTATATTTTCTGTGATAGTTGTAGTGAGGGAAGAAGAATGTGTGGTGGCAGTATTGCTTCTCTGTCATAGACAATAAAAAAGGGAGAGTTACCTACAACAGTTTTTGGTGTTACCCTATCAGCCCAAATTGCGTTTAATAGTGCATTATGCCAGTTTTTGTGATTCTCAAATACCGTTCTCTTGATGATTTTAATCAAATTCTTATTCATTGATTCTACCAATCCATTGCCCTGGGATAATAGCTAGCAGAATACTTCAATTTAATTCTTTTTTCTAGAGCGAACTCGCTCATCTCAAGAGATGAAAAATAAGAAGCGTTATCAAATACTAAACAGTCAGGGATACCAAAACGAGTGATAATATTTGAATTTAAAAAGGCAATTATCTGACTGGTATTGACAGTTCTTAATGCGGCAACTTCAGACCACCTGGTGAAGTAATATGTGGTTGTTATGATAAACTTATGTTGTTGTGAGGATGGCGGATTGATTGGACCTATAATATCAAGGCCCCACTGCTGAAAAGGGGAGTCTACTAAAACAGGTTGCAAAGGAAAGGTTGATTTCTGTATCCGCCTGGATGCTTTTTGACAAATAATACACTTGCGACACAAGGCATGGGTGTCTCTAAAAAGTGTGGGCCAGTAATAACCATGTCTCAAAAATTTATGGGCAGTGTGTCACCACCAAAATTCCCACCGGCTTCTCCTGCATGCAATTCTAGTAAGATTTTTTCTGCTTCGTCTTTCTCAAGACAGCGCATTAGTACTCCATCAAAATTTTGACGAAACAGAATACCATTAACCAAATGAAAGGAGGCAAAATTTAATCTTAATGCTCTTATTTTAGTGGGATCCAGGTGACGGGGGTCTAACCCATGTTCAAGACAGAATTTTATATCATCATACTAGGGACTGGCAGAGTTTTGTGCACAGCAGATTGCACTTTGATTGTGTTGTCCTAGGTTTGACCTATCGTTCTCTTCTTGTTGTCCTGCTGCTGAATCAGCAACTAACTTTCATAACCCTTGGCCTCTCACTATCTGAGATGGGGTAATTTCTATGTCATACTCTTGCAAGGAAGTAACCTAGTTCGCCCTCTTTTCGCCTAACTCTTTCTGCACTAACAGATTTCTGACGGCTGGGTAAGGGACAATAATTTTCGTCCTGGATTTCAAAAGATAAGATCTGAAGTGTTTGAATTCTTTGAAAACAGTGTAGGCTTGCTGATCTACCACTGGGTAATTAAGTTTAGTGCCTTTGAAAGTAGAGCTCATAAAGGCAATGGGTACTTCATTGTTTTCAGCGTTCTTTTGAGTTAGGACTGCAGCGTAGGAGCAATCAGAAGAAAAAGTGTAGAGCGTGAACTCTTGTGAAAAGTCGGGGCTCATGAGAGAAGGAGCGTCTATTATGGCTTTTTTTATTGCATTAAAAACTTGATTTTCTAAGGGTCCCCAATGATATTGTGCGTCTTTCTTAATTAAATTCTGTAAAGGTCTGACAATTTCGGAGAAACTGGGGACGAATCTCCTGACAAAGTTTATCTGGCCTAAGAAAGACTGCATAGACTTTTTGGATGTAGGAGGGGGGAGTTTTGAGATGACTTGAGTCCTTTCGGGGTCGATAATCATCCCTTTGCTTGACACAATAAATCCTAAGAGTTTACCTTGTTCTACTGGGAATATAGATTTTTTAGGATTTAAGGAAATGTCGTATTTACGACATCGCTGTAGAACAGCTCTTAAATGAGCTAGATGATCGGTTTTGTTTTTGGAAAATATAGTAACATCATCCAGGTAAACTACAATGGATTGATTGATTAAGCCTCGAAAAGCGATGTCCATCGCTCTCTGGAAAGTGGCACCAGCATTAATCAATCCAAAGGGCATTTTCCTATAAGCATAGGTGCCCCATGGAGTGCGGAAGGTAGTTTTAAGTTGGTTTGGAGGAGACATTAGGACTTGGTTGTACCCTAAGAAACCATCCAATAAAGATAGCCTCTTAGAACCAGATACTTGTTGAAGGATCTGTTCCATGGGTGGGATAGGGTAGTTGTCTTTATCCGATGCTCTATTAAGGTTTCAGAAATCGATGCATAGTTGAATCTCCCCACTTTTTTTTCGGACAGGGACAAGGTTAGAAACCCATTGAGTGTGCCTAACTGGGAAAATTATCTTAGCATTCAGGAGTTTATTTAACTCTTTTTTTACGGTCGGTTTGAACTTAGGGTGCATTTTTCTTAATTTTTGTTGAAAGGGCAAGGTTTGGGGTTTCATAGGAATGACATGTTGTATGATGTTAGGTTCGAAAGTTTTAAGGTCATCATACGTCCATGCAAAAACATCTTTAAATTCTTTAAACAATTTAAAAAATGTGGCTTTTTCTTGTTGAGAACACCCCAACCCTAAATTAATGCACTATGGATTGTCATTAGTTCCTAAGTTTACTTTTTCATATGATAAAGAGGAACTATTGGTTTTACAGTTGACTGATTTTTTGAATTTATCTTGAAGATCGTAAAATTTCTCTAATCTAACTACAGACTTAGGGATCGAATTTACCATGTCCGATGAAGATTCAGGAGATCTTGGATCTAGTATTACTGTGAAGTTGCGCAAATTGTCATCGTGATTGCATTCGTCAATCACCGCGCCTTGAAAAGTTTCTTCCATATGCAGGAAGATAATAATCTGTTGGTCGTCGTCGAAGACTCTCCAATTCGTGATGTTGTCGGGAATGGATGGCCTTAACAACAGTTCGACGGAGAATGCGTTCAGGGACAATCCTTCTGTAGGAAAGAGTTTGGAAGCTACGTTAGCTAATAGATCGGCTTCATAGTTGTTCAATCTAGGAATAGAATTTATATTGAAAGCAGAAAACTTATTCATTAAACTCCATACCTAGGATTGGTAGCTTTTAAGATGCGGAGATAGACAGTGGATAGAATCTCTTTCCTGTCTAACCACGATTTCGGAATCGCCAAAGATAGTCAGATTTTGAATGTTCATATCTAAATCTTTTCTAAGGCCCTGCAATAAAGCCTCATATTCCGTTGTGTTATTAGTACATTCAAATTATAACCTACATGCAATCAAGGTTTTGTTACCTGAGGGATCGATAATAACGCAGCCTGTGCCTGCTCCTTCTTTGGACTTTGAACCATCAAAATAAAGAGACCAAATTTGATTTTTATCAGGTGCATAAGACCATTGTGTAGAAGTTGTTGGCTGCACATATGCTACAATCTCGGACTGTTGTTCTGGGTTGACGATAGCTGAAGTCTCAGCCATGAAATTTCCAAAAAAAGTATCCATCCCTTGTACTTCGGGTGAATCGACAGAAGGTGTAAATGGTTCATTGGGATCATTCAAATCTGTGACCGTGAACTTAACGTAGCGTTCACGATTTACCTTGATTTTGTTGGGCTTTCCGTTCTCTGGAAGCCACAGGTGAGACCAATCTGTCGTGAAATAGCCGTGTAGCTGCTCCGACCAGTCTCTGCTTAAAAACAGACCATACACTTATGGAATATCCACAACAATAATATCAATCACTTGATGAACTTTGGGGTTAGACGATAATCTTATAAGCACATTCCTTAATTTGCCTATGACTTTAACACTAGTTCGATCAAGTTGGATTATTTTTAAAGTGGATGGTTCAACTTCAGCGTTGATCTTCGGACATACAGACCATGGCATCACATTGGATGACGCTCCTGAGTCTACCATACAATTGTGCACGTTTCTATTAAATATTTCGAAAGTTAACAAAAATAGAGGTACATTTCTGTGAGTACTAAGTGTGGAAGCTTGTGGCTTTTTACTCGCAGTTTCTAAAGCTAATTTATCTACATTTGTTACATTATTTATAGGAAGGATTCCTTTATCATGAGGCTCAGGATTATTCGTAGTGGAAGTCTTCTTCGGCCTTCCTTTTAAAATATATAACTTGATTTGATAGTTTTTGAATGACTTTAGTTAAGTTTTCTAAATCTGAGCTTTCAGGTTGAGTTTTATTTTGAGCAGGTCTAGGGAGGATTTCAATCTTCTTTTTGGAAGATGAACTAGTTTCCGTTTCATTGCTAGTAGTGTCTTTTAAACTAAGGATGTCTTTTTCAATCTGGCTGGCCTCCTTGAAGGCCTCTAACAACGTGGCTTTCTTAGATCGTTTTACCCAAATGTCTATACTTTGATGCAAGGATTTGGTATAGTATGCTATGATAAGATTCTCGGTAGGCATCGAGTCCGTAGGGATTTGGTTCTTAAGTGTTAATAATATTTGATTAAAGTCTTTAATTTTCTCTTTTGGGTTCATTCTTCAGCTAGAAAGATCCATAACTAGGACTTCCGGGGACTTATCATCTCCGAACTTTTCTAGAAAGCAGGATTCGAACTTTTCCCAAGACACAATGGTATGGGGTTGTTGGGAAAAGTACCATGTAGAGGCATTGCCCTCGAAAGTATAGGGGAACAACCTACAGACTATGTCTTCATGCTCGACATTACGGAGTCTTATAGATAACATAAACTTTTTAATGTGATCTTCGGCGATCTGTTTAGAGTCAGGGTCAAACTTGGGAAGCCACTTCTCTGGATGTTTGGGTAAGGGATGCTGAGCCCCAAGTACGGCTACTGCATCCTGGTCGAGCCAAGGTCTAACAGGATTGTTCTGGTTGGCCATTGGTGTAGGCGGTGTGGAAGGCTGAGAAGAGGAATTGCCTTCGTCAGAAGAGTCTTCTCCCGAAGAAGAAGGAGATGATGGAGGTGGTGAGGGTGGTATTCCAGATCCTCCTAAAGCAGGAGTGAGGATTGGATCTGTAGGGTTCAAAGTAAGGTTAGTGCCTCCAAGTTGTTCTATGATATCAGAGAAATCTAAAGGTTGGTCCAAAGGTCGATTTGGTTGCCTTAAACGAGCGAAAGCACTATGTGTTCTTAAAAGAGATTGGTGAACAATCTCTTGTACGTCACCACCTGTAGGATTCGGGGTTGTTGGTTCAACTGTGATCCGTAGATTGTCGGTTGATGTGGTTGTTGTTTGAGGGGGGATGTTGTCGTTCGAATGGCTTCTTGTCACTATAGGTGAGTGGTTAGGTGTTGGAGGAGTCTTACGACCGCCTTGTGCCATTAATAAATTTCAGGCCCTCATTCTAGCGCCATTTGTTGATGGGCGAAAATGAACGCTCGTCAACTGGAGAAGTGGATCCAGTCCAGGGTTGTCTAAATAACCCAAGCCGTTTGGGATGATCCACTCCGACGGGTTTAGCGGCTCCGTTGACCGATCTAAGTCCTAGGAAAACGGAAGAAAACTAACTAAAGGAACTAATCTAAATGAAAACAAAAATTAAAGCAAACTAATAAACACATCTAAAATATAGATATACAGTCTATTGCCTAATATTATACAACAATAATTCGATGAAATTAAATGTTCAATTATCAACAGAATTAAATCTTAATCACAGATGTACAATATTTACAGATTACAGATTTTAAATGAAAACCTGGAAAAATCAGTTATAAACTGTCCTATGACAGCAAAACTATTGTTTTTTTATTTTTATAATTTTATGAGAAAGAAATAAAATGAAAACTATCTAAGATGAGCAATTAAAATAATATTAACTATAAATGAACTATATATATATATATATATATATATATATATATATATATATATATATATATATATATATATATATATATATAAATATAAAATAACACAAAAACCTAACTTTTTGTAATAATGCTCCCAATTTGACCCATACCATTGTCAATTCGGGTTTGTTGATTGGGAGGAAACCACTTTCTGCAAATTTTCCACAGGGCTTCTTGTAGGCCGAGGAAGCGGCCGGTCTTGAATATGAGCAGCCGGGGACAAACAAAACATAAAAAATGGCAGCAATCTTATAATTTACAAATCATCCCATTTGGATAAATACGTGTGCAAGATTTGTACAAAATGATTCATTAATAATGCTTTCCAATTTGTCCCTTGCAAAGTATCCAATTCAGGTTGTTCGGTGGGAGGAAACCCGCACCAAATTTTCCACAGGCTTCTTGTAGACAGGAAGCAGCAGTGCTCTTTGAATATGAACGACAGGACAAACAAAACATAAAAAATGGCAGCAATCTTATAATTTACAAATCATCCCATTTGGATAAATCTGTGTGCAAAGATTTGTACAAAATGATTCATTTAACGAAGAAGGTGAACCTTTAATTCCTTAAATTGAAACAAAGTAAATGTTGTACTTTTTAAAATAAGAGAGATCAGATATGGACAACACATAAACCAAATCACATCAACCTGCAATGAATTATGATAGCTAAAGTAGTCGATAATTGATTGCAAACTGATATGAAGAAAACTTGAAATAAAAGTTTGATATATTGAAAGCTAAAGCTGTTACAGGACATCCACTTTCATCCCAGTTTGTATCCTCATAAGTCCAAAGTCCTTCTTCTCCCGACAGTGATGATTCCTTTCTTACAAAAAATAAGAAGTATTTAAAGACCACAGGGTAAAATATCCCTATGGGAATTATCAAAGCAGTTT
>SNQJ01S0002542.1:435560-449648 GCA_010110895.2 Picea sitchensis | reverse complement strand
AGAAAAAGCATTCCGTGGTTTTCTCCCGATTTGGGTTTCCACGTAAAACACTGGTGTACTGTGTATGTGTATGATTGTTCATTTGTTCATTGCTTATTTACTCTGCAGTTATTGGATAATAATTCTTCATTGATATAACACTTAGATTATATGGTTAAATTGCTCTATTACTAATTCACCCCCCCTCTCAGTAATCCAACAAAACTTTGGGGAGTCAACTTCTCATGTGCTCTTGGAATTTATAAAAATTGACCATATCACTGGGCAGCAGAGCTTGAACCCGGCTTAAGACTTCAGACTAGGACCTCGCACCTCAAAAGATTTCATCATGAGGTGAGTCTTCGTGTTTGTATCTCTTCAGCCCAGATCTCGCCATGTGATTACTCACAACCTTATTAGGGTCGTGTTTCTTAAACTCAATGTCTACCAATTTCATTTCCTCCAAGGTCATATCCTTCGCTTTGGCATGGCTAAAATCTAATAAAGGATATGTACCAATGTGAATGGGGAAGGGTTGTCGTACCTTCTTCGATACTCCTTTTAGCTCCTTGCTTATCCCACTGAGCACAATTTACCTGGTGATCTCGTGACATACTAGCTTGTCTGGTAAGAATAGCGGCAGAGCATATGGGGGGACAGAGGTACCAAAAACCCTAATATATGAAAACTTTGATTCTATATACCAATCTTCCATGCTTCTCAGGTTGGTCGTGATGTTATCTGAAATATTGGGAGGCGGATGGCTGAATATGGAGACATACATGGGTACCATTACCCAGTTGAAAATATTGTAGATGAATTCTTTGGATTTATCTTCCCAGAGTTTCGAGTGGTAGACATGAATAGGTTCTACATTAGTTGGAGTCCAACTCCATCTCATTAATGGGAAATGTGTCATGAAGAAAATAGCATCCATGATGTAAGAATACATAAAGAATGAAGATGTTTTCCCACTCGTCTTCTGTGCTCGATATTTTGTAATTCGATTGGCCAGACTGTCTGACAACAATTTGTCCTAGTCGAAAGAAAATCCCTAAGCTACTGTATGAATAAGCGGTACCCATGGGAGATAAAAGTGAGTGGTGTCCTCCTTCCCATACAATCTACAAGCCATCATCGCTATATGCATGAATTGTGGCACTAAATATGAGATTGAATAAATTCCATGAGTATCGGCCCTAAATTTCGCGGGGTGCGAAACCCAGTCTTTGATCAGATTGTATAATCTTTTCCCAAACTGCTCGCATTCCTTCGTTTTGAAACCCTCTAATAATTTGGCATTGTGAGTAAGGTTTGGTGTGGGAGACAATTTATACATTGCCTCTAAATGCTCTGGTCTGAATGTCCCAATTGCCACCTTCTGCTCATTGAATATTGTCCTAGTCGAGATGTCTACATGGTCTAGCACCCATCTAATCATATCATAATAGGGAAAAATTCGTGGCCTTGTTGTTATCTTGTGCATCTCTGACTGAGCAATGATTTTGTATTTGGTGGACAATTCGTCTTTCTCGTTATCGCTGGAATCATCTGGAAAATTTATCAGCTCAGATTGCAGAATGTTGGAGACATGCGTCCATGTTTTGATAGTATTGATACTTCTAGGCGAGGTATCAGAAATAATATCTGAACCTTGACCTAGAATCTCGGCAGCTTCCTTGGACTCTTTTCGTGGAGCCATGATATAGAACCTTGCAATTAGATCCCCTGGCACAGAAAATGAAAACACAGACAGAGGTTATCTTGGCAAACTGGCTCTGCGCAAATTAGAAAGAAATCTAAGATAATGACTAAAAAAAATTCTCTTTAAGCACTTAAGTCTGTGTGATTCCTTGCTGACAGAATGTTTAAATCATTTAATAGAAATATTTAGAAATAAAACGGGATCTTAATATCAATAACCTCACTAAATTTATAATAAATGCCATAAATGTTTGATAATTCACGATTCAGGAGGATCGTGGCAACGTTTAATTCTTGGTCCGTAGACTGTGCAGGTTTAAGGTGTTAATTAATCCAGTTCAATGTTTTAAATAAATGCGTTTAGTCCTTAATCCCCTTTTCAGCGTTCGCAGTATCGGATGATTTTACTTCTAGTCTTTGAACCATGAACCCTTAATTTGTGATAGTGCGATTTGGTTGATTAACTGTGATTTGACTTAAGCTTTTAATTAACCATGATTAATTAATGAATATCGCGACTTCGGGGATCGGAGGTACAAACGTGTTGTTTTTGAGGTAACAACCACCGAGTCGTGAAATCGCGATAAAAATTAGCTATGGCTTAAATGTCATTATTCTTGTTATTAACCAGATTGACTTAAAACAATTTCGCAACTTCGCATGTCGGAGGTTCGAAGGGAATTCAATGTGTAACACCCGAAACGCGGGAGCATGAGGTAATAAAAGGTGATAATCCCTGCTTAGTGGTTCAATAATGGTGATTAAAACTAAACCAACTATCACCATTTTGCATGTCGGGATACTGGGGCTTTGGTAGGTATAATCTTGATATACACAAAATCCCGAAATCTGACTTTTTAGGCTTAAGTGTATCATTTCACCACTTAGAAAATAGGTGGCTCCAACCTTTCATAACTAGAGTATTCAAAAAATACAAGTGTTCCAACAGGAATATTCAACTCAAATAAATATAGCAAAAGCAATACTAGAAACCAAATCGTGCACACTTAAACACCAATATTTTTGGTAGATACCCCTAGAAAAACCTCATAGGGAAAACCAGTACTGAGATGATTTTATTATGATAAAATCAGGGCTCTTGTAACAGGGATAATGGCCCATTGATAGAAATAGAATTGTAGAATAACTTGGAAACAATTTCTTTATTGTATGACCCAGAGTTGGCATGATTTTCAATGTGTACGCACATTTCCTTAAGAAAACCCATGTATACATGACTGTCTCCATTGAAACCCGCGTACACAGCCTCAAGGACTATATGGAAAACTTTATATGGATTAACCCTTTCATGTGGCTTCTCTCTACTAAAACCCACTTGTGATTGCCTATGTTATCTCTTCTCCTTGACGTGATCTCAAGATGGAAGTCCTTCTCCACCTATCCAAGATTTCCTTGAATCACAATCCTTTGCGATCTAATCCTTTGAACAAAATTCCTTCTCTGCTCTCTAGAATATCAAGTGTCTTCTCCTTCACCCTAGCCTTGCTTTTATAAGATTGATTTATGACCTAATCCTAATCTCCAGAGTGATTGACGGTTGAGATTACTTCTCACCTCACTTGAGATCAATGGATAAGATTAAATACTAATTACTTTTAGGATTTCCTTAGATAACTCAACTAATTAATAAAACCACTTTACTTTAATAATTCCTTTAATTAAAGCAAAGTATCGAGGTAGAATGATTTGGATGATCTTCACACGTCTAGACACTTAAACCTATGAAGAAATACATGCCTAATGCTATCAACATAAATACAAACTCTCTTTGAAGTATAGGAGAATTTGTATTCATCCCTAGTAGAAGTTGTGCATGTGTATTGTTGCTTTGTCCCCAACCATAACGTAGACATGAAGGGAACAATCATCGTAATTCACATCTCTTGAATTGTTGCTCACCTCACCCACTTAGAACATTCACAATTGCATAATGAAGGATTATTGGAGAGAATTGATTGCATATTGATGCCATTTTCTAATGTAAAAGTGTACTTTTCATATTTTTTATGGATCATATCGTCAATTGAAGAGGACTCAGAGACATAGTCCATATGGGAAAAAATTTCTATCAATTTGTTGTGCATTTCTTGGTGTGTTTCCAGATCTAATTTTTAAATTTCAATCTTTTAATGTTTAATTTTAATTAATTAAGCCAATTTCTTTAACAAAATTATGAGATATTGAGAAAGAAGCCAAATTAGTAGAACAAATAATTTAGCACTAAATTTGGATCAAGTTTGGTATAATAGCAAGTGATCAAGGAAGAACTCATATGTTGATGGATTTGCATAAGTGTAGGTGTTGAATGCTAACCAGGTATAAGCCCGAGCTGGGAGAAGGTTCGCTTGAAGAGTACAATCCTGAGATTGGTTCTAGATGTGCATTCCAAAGACAAGCAATGGAATCTCCAAGGGAAGAAAACCCCTTCAAATCTAAAGCGATGTTTTGGCAAGACTTTTTGGAGATGGAATCCATGGTGGAAGAATTATATAAGGAGAAAAAGAAGAACAAAGAAGGCCCAAGTCAAGATAAAGGAGAAGGAGGTGGTAGTGACCCTCCTAAAACCCCTCCATATGTGTCCTCTCCTTCAAGTTCAATTTCCTGTTCAATTCCATAGAAAAAATAACCAAAGAAAGTTTATTCTAATTTGCCTATGTTGAAATTAGACATGAAATTTGATTTGCCAATGTATAATGGAGAGCTTAATGCAGAGATATTAGATCATTGGATCAATCAAATTAAATTATATTGTAGGCTTTAGAAAGTTGTGGATGAAGAAGCAAAATTCCAATTGGCTACTCTCCAACTAGGAGGCACAACATTGATCTGGTGGGAGAGTAATATCCACGAAGTTCTCCTTAAGAAAGGTAAAATGATATCTTCTTGGTATGAATTCATAGTTGCATTAAAGAAGTAATTTTATCCTTTAGGGTATATGCAATACAAGCAATAATGGATTGGTAGAATCTAAGGCAAAATAGAGGATAGAATGTGCAATATTATACTCAAAAGTTTAGAAAGAGGGCATTGATATTGGGCATTCCTCTTTATATGCAAGAAACTCTTTTGAAGTATATTAGTGAGTCACATAGTTATTTGAGACATACTATTCTCATGTTTAACCCAATTAAACTTGATAAAGTTTGTGTCCAAGCCACTCATATTGAATCAAGGGGAAAGAATGTCAAGGACAACTTCTCAAAGAAATTAGTTCATCCAGTTGAAGACAAGCACAAAGGAAAGGGTAAAATGAAGTGAATAACCACAGTGAAGAAAGAATATGAGAATCCTTCATGTTCACATTGCAAAAGGTAGGGATATATTGAGGCCAAGTGTTGGAAACTTCATCTCGAACTAAGACCAAACAGGTTTGAAAATAATAAAGGTAATAAGAAGACTACTACTAAAATATAACAGTATCTTGGATCGGATTCAGGGTGATGAAACCAAGATCATGACCATGGGAACACAAGGAACATATTCTTATGCCAGTTCTAGCACTAATACTCATTCTTTAAAATCTGAAACTGTGAATGATGAAAGGAAAAGAAGTGAGTTATTCCATATTAAAGTCATCTCAAAACATACTAATATTGATACACTATTTGATAGTGATTAGCAAGTAATCTCATTTATGAAGAAATATTAGGACATTGGGACTTGAAACTAAACCTCATCCAAAACCATATCCTTTAGGATGGGTATGTGAAGATGTCAAATTACAGGTATCTAAACAATGTAATCTTGGCTTTGCAATCACCTCTAAGTTCATAGATAAGATAGAATTATATGTCGTACCAATTTATATTTGTAGAATTGTTTTGGGAAGTCCTTATTTGTATGACAAAAAAACTATCTTCTATAGGGAGGAGAATAAGTATCATCTTACAAAGGATGGGATTGAGTATATTGTAAGATCCCATCATGGGAAGACTAACCTATCTCTTATTACTACATGACAAATGAAAAGGATTGTAAATGCAAGCAATAATTTTGCACTTGTGACTGTAAAAGATAAGGATGATGATAAATCCAAAGCTTTCAAAGGGTGTGATCCTAAACATGAAGATGAATTAGTTAAGATTATTTCTAACTATGATGAAGTGTTTCAGGAACCACAAGGATTACCTCCAAGGAGAGAGATACAACATGAGATATAGCTATAGCAAGATGCATCTCTCCCTAACATTGGCATGTGTAGGTTATCAATGCTTGAGAATGAAGAAATAAAGAAGCAAGTTTGGGAGCTACTCAATAAAGGAGTCATCTGACCAAGTACTTCTTTATGTGGATCGCCCATTGTTTCGGTACCAAAGAAAGATGGTACATGGAGAATGTGTGTGGATTTCCAGGCATTGAACAAAATTACAATGAAGAACCATTACCATATTCCACATATTCATGATTAGTTGGATCAATTGAAAAATGCAACTTATTTCACTAAGTTGGACTTAAGAAGTGGTTATCGTCAAGTCGGGATTTTTGAAGATCATATTTGGAAAACTACTTTTAAAACAAAATAAGGTTTATTTGAATGGTTTATCATGCCCTTTAGGCTTTGCAATGCTCCTGCTAATTTCATGTGGGCTATGAATGATCTATGTATTCCATTCATAGATGATTTTGTAATAGTCTACTTAGATGATATATTGATTTTCGGTAAAATTTGAGAAGATCGTGTAAAGCATTTTAGGAGAGCTTTAGATGTTTTGAAAAAGGAGAAATTGTGCCTAAATATGTCTAAATGTGAATTTGGGAAAAACATATTTAGTTTATTTGGGCTACATTATAGGGGGTGGTGAATTGAAAACTAATCCCTCTAAAGTTGAATCCATTATGAAATGACCTAAGCCTAATAATGTAACAAAATTTGTGAGCTTTCTAGGGAAATTCAATATTGGGGGAAGTTTATTACTAAATTTTCTTTTATTACGACTCCCTTACATGATTTAACAAGTACTAAGCATGTCTTTCAGTGGGGAGGCAACCAACAAAAAGTTTTCAAGACTTTTAAAGTGAAGATTACTACAACCCTAGTTCTAGAATTTCCAAATTTACAACAACCATTTGAGATTGAAACTGATGCAAGTGATTATGCCATGGGAACAATGTTAATACAAAGGACGAAATTGGTTTGTTACCATTATGAGATCTTCACTAATGCGGTAAGAAATTATCCTATTTATGACAAAGAACTGTATGCTTTTGTTAAGAGTGTGAAGAAGTGGAAACATTATTTGATGGGCAAAGAGACAATCATCCATATGGATCATCGACCTTTGTAGTATCTCCAATCATAATTCAAGCTACAATTGTCATGTCATTTTTGGTGAATGGGATTCTTACAACAATTCCATTTGGTCATCAAGTATAAGAAAGGTATACAAAACAAAGTTGTTAATATGTTATCTAGACCTTATGTTAATGCATCCATCATTTTATAGCATAGTTCATTAGCTAGAGATTAATATTTTAAGGATGTTTATGAAACACTAATCCATAGTACTAAAGTGGAAGAATCGGATTATCGGGTACATGACAAATTGTTATATCATATTGGTCAATTGTGTATTCCATGAGATGAAAGAGTGCATGTGATCAGAGAAGCACATACTTCTCTCGTTTCTAGTCATTTCATTATAGGAAAAACGATATCTTAGTTACAATGCTATTGTTATTGGCCTCGAATGTATGAAATTGTGTCCAAATATGTAAAAGGATATGTGATGTATGCCACTAGCAAAAAAAGTAACAGAAACTTGGGTTTGTATATGCCACTTATTTTACCTTCTTGTCCATGGGAAAGCATGTCTATGGATTTTGTCGAGGATTTGCCTATTATAGGAAAGGTCATGATTATCTATATGTTGTTGTGGAAAGATTTAACAAAATGTGTATTTTAGTGCCTTGTAAGAAACATGTGATGGGAGAAGGGACTGCACATTTGTTCTTCCAACATGCTTGGGTTCATTTTGGTATACCCACATCCATTGCATCTAATCGAGACTCTCACTTTCATAGGAAATTTTAGTCAACATTGTGGGGATTAATGGACACTAAGATTTAGAGGAGCATTGCTTTTCATCCACAAACCGATGGACAAACAAAAGTGGTCAGAAGGGAAGTGCTACACTTACTCCAAGGATATTGTAACAAGCATCCTAATATTTGGAATGAGCAATTGTATTATGCACAACATGTCTATAATCGTGCCATACATTCTTCTACATAGAGGTCTCCTTTTGAGACATGTTTTGGATATTTTCCTAAGTATCCTTTGGACTTCACTCTTGGGAAATATTTAGTGGTGAATGGACATAACGATGCAGAAAAATCCAATAAGTTCATCTAGAACATCCAATTGGTTCATCAAGCCATATAGGAACAATTGGAAAAGAACCAAGCCAAGTATAAGGCTAGGCACGACAAGCATCGTGTTGATCATCACTTCCAATTTAATGATCAAGTTTGGTTATAAATTATTAAAGAACGCCTTAAAGATGAAGGTGAAAAGATCAAGCCAATTAGATATGGTACATCTACAAAATTGTATAAGATTGGTGACAATGCTTTCCAATTGGAGTTACCTCCATATATGCAGATGTATTATATGGTTAATGTTGAAAACCTGAAACTATATGAGCCTCCTATGATCATGAATCAAGGAGAGAATGTTCAAGTTCCTTCTGTTGAATATTTTTCTCATGAATATCTTGATAAGTTGTACAAAGATGTTATTCTTGACAGAAAGGTGAGGAATTCATGAAGAGGTGATGTGGAGTATCTCCATGTAGATCTAAATGGAGTGCATCCAAGTAAATCATGATGGGTGGAAACTGGAAAAGTGAGGGAGTTGTACCCTCACTTATTTTTTGAATGAAACCATACTTTTGGTGTTCCAAAAGATTATTAGTGGGGAGGAGTGATCCATGAGGATCCCCACCTATCTAATGGCCTCGATCTTTGTAAAAAAGTTAGAAAATTCCCAAATCAATGTTTGAAACAAATTTGGAAGCATCCACGCCAACCAAGCAATGCATCCATGTTCATTTCTATCGAGATAAGATGCATTGAGGGTGTAGGAAGTCATGAGATTCTCAACAAATATTTTGTCAGTTGGATGAGTTTCCAGTTCTAGTTAGCATCAATCGTGTCATGAAAAACCATCCCCACCATTTCATATGCTCACGTGAACTTTATAGATTGAATATTCAATGAAATTTGGGGTTCTGTTGAATTGATTCGATGCTATAAAGGTATTCCAAATTTACCAAGAAAAAATGCAACTGCATGGTTCCCTACCTTGGGTATCTCTTCATTGGTGGAGAATATTATGAAGCTGACAAACGTTGACTTTAGTTTGTCAATTTAGGTTGAGGAAAATTTCAACAATGAATGAGACAAGAAATTTTGCAAAAGGCATGGTGGATGGCACAGTTATGGTAGGGTTAAACATGCATGATGTTGGAACTCCAATCATCGAAGCTCCCTCTGGAGTATAGGAGATTGTTTATTCATCCCCAATAGAAGTTGCACATGTGTGTTGTTGCTTTATCCCTAGCCAGATCGTAGACGTGAAGGGAGCGATCATCTCAATTTATATATCTTGAATTGTTGCTCACCTCACCCATTCAGAGAATTAGTGGTTGTAGAATGGAGTATTAGAGAGTATTGATTGCATATTGAGTCCATTTTTTGATGTGAAACTGTACTTTGAATATTTTTAATGGATCAGATCACAAATTGAAGTGGACCTGGAGATGTAGCCCATATGGGTGAACTTCGGTATCAATTTATTGTGCATTGCTTGGTGTTTTTCCAGTTCTAATTTTTAAATTTTAGTCTTTTAATGCTAAATTTTAATTAATTAAGAAAAATTCTTTGACTAAATTATAGGGAATTGAGAAAGAATTCGAATTAGAAGAATGAAACATTTAGCACTAATTATGTATCGCCTACTTTGGAAATTTAGATGTCCAAGACTTTCATGTCAAATTCTACTCTAGACATCGATATTGGCTATGAGTGCAATAGGTCCTTGATCCTTCTGAGGGAAATTGTAGAACTTATATAGCATATCCTTAGGGTCAATAAGACCCTTAGCAAAAACCACAAAGTTATTGTTCATATACTTCACAATAAACCTATCAGGTTAGAATTGAACCTTCTTGCTAGTCTGGGTGAGTTGGGCTATAGACAACAAATTAGCACACGAACTTGGTACATGATACACATCAATGATCACATCATTATAACATTCAATATTACCACAAACAGAAAAAATAAGTGCATAATAATTTTCCAAAAATATTTGTTCTTATGTATCTTTACTTAATGAATAAAGGAGAGAAGCATCCTTATCCTTGTGATTGGTACAACGAGATTTGTCTATCCACTCACTTATAGAAGTGTGAGCATACAATGATTAAGAAGTAATAACTGTTGAGACCTGAAATTGACATTCTCATTACCCTATTATACTCTTCACCTATACATTTTTGGCCTACCTAAAGCTTGAGTGAATGACAAGAATGCTACCAATTGCCAGTAATAAGGTCATAAGGTAAAGTATGGTTAATTCATGCATTTTGTGGTTTATTGAGTTAAGGAATTAAATATTTCATGTACTAATGCTTGATTTATCATATGTGAATATTTGACCTCTAGATGTCTAGCATTCCTGTACCAGCTCAGCCATCCGGTACCCGCGTGCCAAGATTGTTGTTGTTCAAATCCGGTACCAAGCGCATCCGATACCAAAATAGCATCTGTTGCGATCCGATACCAACACGCACTATTATGATCCAGTACCAACGGCCACGCTCTGTCATGATCTGGTACCACCTTTTGCGCCCTGTCATGATCCGGTACCATCTGCTTGTTATGATCCGACACTAATATGGAAGAACCTAATGCACTAAGTTAAGTGCCAGATCTCGCCTAAGTCAATTGGTGGACATCTATTTGTTTTAGCAAGGCTATGAAAAGAACAGTTTTTTAATTGCCTCATCCTCATGCACTTCGTGTCATGAGGATGAGGCTAAAAATGTAACCGAATGATTAAACTTAACAACTGATTGATTTGCAAATCACTTCGCCTCCTTGTGTTTCATGATTTAGACTATTAAATAGTCGTGGCAAGGATGGTATAAGAGTAGGAGAGTTAGCATATCATCAAAATGTAAGCAATGTATGATAGTACAGAACACGTCTTGAGTGAAGATTAATGGAATGTTATTTTATCTCCATATTCTGATTATCTATGATTAAGAATGAGTTGAATTGTTAAAGAGAGTTTTTATTTTATGTTTTGAAGTGTGAGTGAGAGTAATGTGTGTGTTAAAAGCAAGCTTCATGTAGACTTCAGTAGCTGACCTGTTGAAGCGGCAAGGGCCCACCGCCCAACAAAGGTCGGCCTCTTCGTAGATTAGCATTAGTGTTTGTTTTCAGTAGTATAAACATTGAATTAGCTGGAACTTTAACTCTGTTAGATGATAGCAATGCAACTTAGATTAAGATTTCCATTCTATAATTGCTTAGAGATCTTTAATTGCTTTGTTTTTGCATATGCCATGTTTCTTTTCTAATGAATTTGATTTCCTTGAGTGATCATAGTTGTTGGCAGCAATAGTCAAAACTACTTGGATAAGAACTAGTGAAGTTCATTGTGAACCACAGCATAACCAACATATTGACTATTGAACTACCCATGCTATGCTAGTTGATGTGTGATTTCCTTTTAGAAAGTGTGGATTGCATAATTAGTTTTTTGGGTCAGACATCAGAGTTGATCTATCAAACCAATTCCATCTCATACTTGCATGTGCCATAATGGAATAGATAGCCTCTCTGTGAAAGACAACCAAAGTGCATTGTAGTTTTCTATTTTGATTTGTTTCTATCAAACATAATCTAGTTTGATTCTATACTCGTGACATTAGAAATTACCTTTCTTACTGGAGTCTTGTAACTCTGTTGATTACGAATCTCGGATTGATAATTAATGAGTGCATTATATTAGACATATAAGTAGCACAACATTTTGGCGCCGTTGTCGGGGAGTTGCAAACAGTAGGAAGTAATTTTTAGCTTAGATTGTTTGCATAAATTTTAATGTTTTTAAAAGGCTGCTTAAGGGAGGAGGATAAAACATTTAAGACATGAGTGAAGAGCCACGTGGCCACTAGAGTGGGGTTCTCTGAATCCAGGTTGCCTTCTTACCTTCTAGATAGAATCAGGATTTCAATTCAGCTAAAATTTGCATTTTATGCATAGATATAGAGATAACAAGGGTAGATTTGTAACCTCCAAAGATTCAAAAACAAACCCCCCCACTAATCCAAATGACATTGGTGCAGGAAAAATTCCACCAACAGAAAATTCAAGGGGAACCAACGAGGCTCCAGAAGGAGAACCTAAAATGGAAGAATCAGTATTGGGATAGGCAAAACGTGAGTATATTGAACATTTAGGAGACACAGAAAATCCAGTTTCTGAACCATCCATCAGTAGAATGGCAGAAGAAGAAGGCAATGCAACTACAGAGACTTAAACCTTTGGGTTTCCAATCTTGGATATTTCCATAAACATCAGCATGAAGAATATCCCATTATCATCATTACCCACTTTCAAAGGTATTTCAACTGAAGATCCAGATTTATTTTTATTCGAATTTGACATATTATGTAGAAGCTATAACTACTCAGACAATGCCCAAAAACTTAAGATTTTTCCTGAAGACTCGGCCTTAAGATGGTTCATGAGCTTGGGAGAAAATACAATCCTCTCTTGGGATCAAATGAAAGACACATTTTTACGAAAATACCAAGACTATTGTAAGGATAATGTTAAAAATGACATTTTTTAAATGCATCAAACAGAAGATGAAAGTCCTGAAGACTACTTAGAAAGGTTCTTATACAACTATCAAAAGTCAAAACTATTCACCTTGGACCTAGTTGTAGTAAGAACTGTATTCTTGAAAGGTCTTAGGGATGATTGCATAGAATTTTTAAACTTGTTGAGTTCAGGAGATGTACACCAAAAACCTTTTTCAGAAATTGCATATTACTGTAGCAGATACTCAAGAGGACAAGCTAAAATAGGCAAAGGACCAAGAGATCCTTTTAGCAGAAATAAAAAACAAAGTTCAGGGACTGTCACCAGAACTGAGTTAGGAAACTTATTGGAAAACTTTAAAACAAACATCTTGAGCACAACAAGTAACCAATTAGATACTCTGAAACTGAAAAAGAAACAAGAAGAAGATGATTTAGCAGTATTTTTTCATAGATGTCGAAAGAAGCAAAACAACGAGAAAGAATGCCTATTAAATGTCATAGAAATCGGTGGTCTAGGTACACTAGAACACCCCACATCTGAATGCCCAACCTTGCTTGAACTACAAGCCATGTATAGGGGAGGAGGAGTCTCACAAGAACAACCATACCCTTCTAGAAGACCTTGGAGAGCCCAAAACCCCTATACATTTTATGATCCTAATACACAATATCAACAACAACAATGGGGTCCTTCCCCAAAGACTTATCCACAATGCACACCTCAGCAAACTCAACCTTGGAAACAAGGTTGGAGGGGATCTATGTATGGAAATCCCTCTTACCCTACATATCCATAGTACCCTGCAAACATTTCCCAATTACTACCTGGATTCAACCCACCACAGATGCAAGCTTTACTCCCACCTCCTATACAACAGCAATTTACAACCCCCTTGAATCCTAATTAGTAGCAGCAAGTATCTATAAATCCTAATCAACAACCACAAAACCAAGCTACCCATAATCCACCGAGACCAACAACAATCCCTGCCCAGCCAGTCCCTAACCCCAATAATCGACCCACCCACCCTGTGCAGAATACAGAAGTTCAAACCTTTCCCACCTATGAAATTCAACTACGATCAGGGAAAGTTGTAAACCAATCAAATCCTGCAATAATAATTCAAGAAAGAAAATAATAATCATTCTAAGGAAGAAAACACTCAATCCACCCCTATAGAAGAAGAGGCCTCTCCTCCTATCCCAATCACTTCTCAGTCTGTATGAGTACCCCAACCAATTAATCTCCCACCTTACCCCGAAAGACTGTTAGTGAAGAAACCCAACCCACCCTTGCACAGAGATATAGAAGATGAATTACGAAATGTGTGCATAAAAATACCTCTGCTACAAGCTATTAAGGATATCCCTATTTACGCCAAAATTATAAGGGATCTTTTCATTAAGAAACCAGGAAGGAAGAAGAAGGAACCTCCTCTTGTTCAGGTAGTGGGACAATTATCTGAATTTATTTCTGAAATGCCATACAAATATAATGACCCTGGAAACCCAGTTGTCATTGTTGAAATTAATGGTATTTCTC
>SNQJ01S0002542.1:417865-434874 GCA_010110895.2 Picea sitchensis | reverse complement strand
CCAAAACAAAAGACACAAGTGATTGAAATGCTCCAAAGACAATTTGATGCCTTTGCATGGGATTATGCAGACATGAAAGGCATTCACCCTGACACATGCACACATCATATCTACACTAATGATCAAATCAGACCAGTCAGACAGCCTCAACGAAGGATGAATCCATCCCTTAAAGATATTGTAAAAGAGGAATTGCAAAAACTCCTCCGAGCCAATCTCATATACCCCATTTCAGATAGTCAATGGGTATCTCCACTTGTCATAGTTCCCAAGAAAAATGGTAAGTGGAGGATATGTGTAGACTTCTAGGAGTTAAACAAAGCCACCCATAGGGATTGCTTTCCCTTACCATTTATTGATCAGGTGTTGGATACCCTGTCCGGAAAGAAGTATTTTTCGTTATTGGATGGGTTTAGTGGTTACAACCAGATACAAATAGCACCCGAAGACCAGGAGAACACCACTTTCACCTGCCCTTGGGGCACATATGCTTATAGGGTGATCCCTTTCGGACTTTGCAATGCCCCAGCCACTTTTCAAAGAGTTGTCCTAGCCATTTCTCTGACTTGACCAATGATTGTGTGGAAGTATACATGGATGACTTTACAGTCCATGGACAAGACTTCCAGGAAGCATTGGTCAGTTTAGAAAAAGTCTTGATTAGGTGTAAGGGAACTAACCTTTCCTTAAGTAATGAAAAATCAAAAATGATGCTCACTGAAGGTATTGTCTAAGGACATCACATTTCCCATTCTAGCATAAGAGTTGATCCGGCAAAAATTTATATCATCACACAAATCAGAATACCTTCCTCACAAAAGGAAGTCCGCAGCTTTTTAGGACATGTTGGCTACTATAGAAGATTCATTCCGAATTTTACAAGCCTAGCTACCATTTTATTTAAATTATTATCTAAAGAAGTTGAATTTAAGTGGGATGATGAATGCCAAATATCTTTTGAAATTCTAAAACAGAAATTATCAACTACCCCTGTATTAAGAAGACCAGATTGGTCCCTTCCTTTTCATATATGTACCGATGCCTCAGACACAGCCCTTAGGGAAGTCCTTGGACAAAGAGAAAATCAAATGCCCTATGCTATTTACTTCGTCTGTAAAAATCTGTCTCCAGTTGAAGTTAATTATATGGTCACAGAAAAGGAATTTCTAGTTGTAGTCCATGCTATCAATAAATTTAGACACTATATTACAGGATATCAAGCTTTTGTACACACTGGTCATTCAGCCATCTGATTCTTAATGAACAAACCTGTAACAAATCCTAGAGTTACACGATGGCTTCTATTATTACAAGAGTTTAATATCAATATTATTGATAGACCTAGTAAAGATAATCTTGTGGCTGATTTCTTATCTAAAATGATTCACCTGGGAGATAATGCACTAATAGAAGATACCTTTCCTGATGAAAATTTATTTTCTATTTCTACATTCACTCTGTGGTATGCAGATGTCGTTAACTATCTTGTGATAGGGAAGATGCCTCAGAAATTGTCTCCTAGAGAAAAACATAAAGTAATTCAACTAAGTGCAAATTACATGTGGCACAATGATTGCCTCTACAAAACAGGACCAGATTTTGTGATCAGGAGATGTGTAAGGGAAGATGAAATTCATGATATTTTACAAGCCTGCCATGATGGCCCTTGTGGAGGACACTTCGCAGACAAAAGGACTGCTTACAAAATTCTGCAATCAGGTTACTACTGGCCTCATATTTTCAGAGATGCTAAAACCTATCTATCCAATTGTGATGAATGTCAATGAATGGGTAAGCCTACTGCACGAGACCAAATGCCACTTCAAGCCCAAGTAGTCATTGAACCATTCGAGAAATGGGCATTAGATGTTGTAGAGCCCATTAACCCTGCATCTAAAAAGAAAAAGTATATACTTGTAAGTACTAACTATGTGACTAAATGGGTTGAAGCAAAGGCTTTACCGGCTACAAGTGAACAATCAGTGGTAGATTTCCTTTTTAATGATATATTTACTAGATTTGGTGTACCGCGAGAAATTGTGACTAATCAGGGAACTCAATTTACCTCTCATCTAGTCAAAGATGTTACATAACAGTACCAAATCAAACACAGGAAATCTACACCCTATCATCCACGAGCAAATGGACAAGTAGAATCCACCAACAAAGGTATTGAGTCCATTCTTACCAAAACAGTACATCTACACCATAAGGATTGGGCTGACAGATTATTAGAAGCCTTATGGGCTTATAGAATCACCTAAAGGAATACAACAGGACATACACCCTATGAGTTACTGTATGGGAAGCAGGTGCTTCTCCCCATAGAATTTCAGATCAAAACCTTCAGGACTACAGTACAAGTTGGCATGAACTTGGATGAAGCCCAACAACAAAGACTCTTGCAGCTTAATGAGTTGGATGAAACCAGGCAGGAAGCACTTCAACGGACTACCCTCATTCAAGAACAGAGAACAAAGTGGCATGACAAGTATCTCAAAAAGAAAAAATTTCAACAAGGAGATTGGGCCCTATTGTATGATAGTTGATTCAAGAACTTCAAAGGTAAGTTAACCACCTGTTGGATGGGACCTTACGAAATTGACACTATCTATGATAATGGTTCAATCAGGATAAAGACAATTGATGAACAACAGACACCACTACTTGTGAATGGTCACCGATTACAAGTTTACAACAAACCTCTGTCAAAAGAAGAATTCTTGACTCGTATATTACAGAATTCAGACATGCAGATGATCAATAAGGAAGGAGATCCTCCTACTGATCCACATTGATTGATTGGTTTATTTGAAACTTTTTGTACATAGGTGTGGATCGAATTTTGTTAATAAGTTGAAGGTAACAAAAGAATCTTACCTCATTTTGTTTTACTTTCACAAATTTTCTTTTCTTTTGTAAGCAAATTTTTATAATCTATTTGATCCTTCATGAACTTGCTAAACATCAGTTGTAGGCATCAACAGTATTCTGTTCTGTTTCGGTACCAGAAATCCTGTTCTGGTCTAGTACCAATCTGGTACCAGAGTCTGTCCTTCTACAGTACTATCAAGACATATTGACAAAGCATCTGAAGTATGAAGCCATGCAACAACCACTTAAGATGGAACCATGAAGCCAAAAGCACTATCAAATGGCAACCCTTCTGTTGACAACTAAAGGGAAGTATTTTAATTTATTTTGGTTATGTTGCTGAGAAGAACTTTAATTTCTTTTGGTTCTGTTGCAGGGAAGTACTTTAATTTCTTTTGGTTCTATTGCTGAGAAGTATTTTAATTCCTTTTGGTTCTATTGCTGAGAAGAACTTTAATTTCTTTTGGTTTTGTTGCTTAAAAACAAAATAAAAAGAGGGACACAATCTTTACCTATGATTGCTCAAAAACCCATAATCCACTTTAAAGACTAGAAGTTGCCTTTACCCAGTATTTTAGCATGATTTAAAGGGAAAATATATATTAGCCTATAAGCAACTATCTCACCCTAACCAGACTTCAATAGTATTCATTGGATTATCTTATTCAAGAGTAACATATCAGTATATGAACACTCTCTACCATGGGCACACTACCAAAACTTTTATGGCAGAGGATGTACCAATACCCCAAGGAAACTTTAGGTCATTCTCTTATGGACAACTTCAGACAAAATTATACATCTGGATCACTCTAAAGAAATAATATGCATAAAATTTTATTTTTCCTTCAAACAAATCTTTAAAAGACATACAAAAGAAGAGTATATGCCTTCTAACCCAATACCATCCCACCCTGTAAAAAGGTTTTCAGATGAACCTCCCCTGTCACCGTGTAAAGCACTCTTTAAATACAAACCAAAATAGGTGACTATGGACAAGAAGCCTCTGATGGAAAAAGGGTTTAAGAGACTAACCCACCAAGATACTGAACAGGACTATTGGCAGCGGGTACCGGTTTGTGGTATGACTAGGCAAACCCATCAGGGTACTGAACGGGCCTGTTGGCAATGGGGCATTCTGCCTGGGGAAGGCACCTCTCACTAATTATCACAACTACCCCACCGGAGTACTGAACAGGCTTGTTGGCAGTGGGTTCTGGTTGAAAAATGTCTCATCTATACTTGTCTGATTGAAAAATCCACTTTTTGCCATCTAAAACAAAAAGAGTAAAGGTCATTATTGACTTTCATGAGATACAAAACTCCAGATTAATCAGCCACATAATGTCCATTTGAGAATCACCCTAAGTCAACTTACCGGTCTGACATCTAAAGCCTACACTATCTAAGAAGGAAACTTCTTAAGAGTGGAGCCCTAACTAGGGAGTCTAATCTACTTATATTGTGAAATTTATCTATAACAACCAATGATAGTAAATCTTTGAAGCAAGTTAGGTGGGATCTATTCTTCTGGCAAACATATATGTATTCCCCTGTTTCAATGTTGAATGCTACCTTTGTCAATACTCCATTAAAAGAAGGGCAATTTCATTTTTGGCATGAGATGCAAACATATATGTATTCCCCTGTTTCACTACTGAATGCTACCTCTGTCAATACTCCATTAAAAGAAGGGAAATTTCATTTTTGGCATGAGATGCAAACATATAAGTATTCCCTTGTTTCACTATTGAATTCTACCTCTGTCAATAATCCATTAAAAGAAGGGCAATTTCATTTTTTTCTGGCATGAGATCATATGATAAGTGATAAGTTGTACTTCCAAAATTGTATTGGTTTCTTTTGCTCTTATCATCTTTTATGATATAAAATGATTGACTCTTCTTGCCTACAGATATACATCATCTTCGGCATGGGGGGAAGGTCAAAGAGCCCCTTCAGAACTCTTTTCCGGAATCATATAATCCACCTACAGAACCAAATACAAAGAAGATAAGCATAGAATAACAGAAGTACAGGACATTCTCGTACCAAGTTTTCAAGAAGCTTCAATCTAAAAGGATGAATCCTGACAATTTACAAGAAGACACACATGCTATGGGTATCAATCATACAAAGTTGAAAGCAAAGGTAACATGGTATTTATTTTCCTATGCTCATAAAACTACAATAAATATGAAAAGCTATACTGGATCTTACGACCTTAGTATTAAACCCATGCGCCTATCCCTCATACCCATACGCCTAAACCTAATTAATCCTCTCATAGCTCTTGAACATGGTTAAAGGCAAAAATCATATCAAAATATGAAACATGCATAGCGATGATAAGCCACGAATATATTCCGTCCTCAAACAAATTCATGAACCTATCCTATACCATGAACCACAATCCAACATTACTTTCACCACCCGAACGTCCAATCACCTTTCAAAATGATGCCTTGAACACTCGACGTATTATTCTCATCATTACAGTAATGGGTAGAAATTAAATAGCTTATCTGGTGGCAAAGCCATCTAGATAAGCTTCATTTGGTCATAATTTTTCCTTGCAGTACCCTCACTTAAACTTACCATTCGCAACACCATCACCATACTTCCCCCTGTCGTGAGTTTTTCCCCAGTCCCGAGCCTACTCCTTTCCGGTACCAAACCCTTCATCAATTAACTAAACCCTTGTGCTATAGCCCAATCCTTTTCTCAACTTATACCGATGGTCGTTACTAGACATGAACCGGTTTTCCAAATTTATAGGGAAACCGAGGAATACCAATTATGTCAAGAAAAATATGTTAGATTTGGGTGGATACCTTTTCTGGAAAAATTTACAGGCTGGAACGAGAAGATATCTTAGAAATTTATACAAGGTTATGATGGAGAAATGGCATGTATAGGCAATCTACAACTGATAATTAATGAAGCAACCGTAAGGGAGGTTACGGGACTACGTAGAAGAGGAGATAAATACTTCAAAGGTGTAGGAATTAACAAAGAAATGTGCCAGCAATTCTTGAAGGCAGATCATCAGCACCCTGACTGGAAGAAGGGGATCCCTAGAAACTACATCAAAGAAGAATACCATCCAATGATTACCAGTCTTCAACGATTTTTCACCTATGAAGGCAGGTATGCCGTGACTTTCATTTATCACCTTAGGCTCCTATTGCATTTTGAAGGAGGCCCTGAAATTGATTTTCCATATTTTCTATGGATGAGTTTGAATAAAATGGTAAGAGGTGTTAAATCCATCTCCAAAATAGAGAAGACTAGCATCTACCATCAACGACTCATTAAAATGCTAGTTTTGCATGAGCTTAGGAAACAGAGGATTAGATGGAAAACCCTTATCACACAACACCTTCCCATAGGAAACAAATTTGTGGAAGAAACCCAGCATGGTCCAAATAAAAGTAAGGAACCCCAAGAGAAAAAGAGAAAGAAGGATAAGACAACTCCACCATCATCTAGGGCAGTGAGCCAACATGAAATGGTTGGGTCATCTTCCACAGTCAACAAGACTTCTAAAAGCTACGAATCAAAAGGTAAAAACAAATTAGTAGAGGAGATTTCATCGGTGGTAGTTGAGAAAGAGGACCATCAAAAAATGATGAAGAAAAGGAAGCATAGCTCATAAACTAAAAGTAAACAGTATGTGGCACAACCCCCTGTCACCATTTCACAATTAGAGAAGAAGAAAAGGAAGCTTGTGAGCATCCCTGATCCGGTACCTCCTTGTAAAAGAACTATGAGGAGCGTGGCAAAGAAGGGAAAAACAATAGTTATTCCTCATACACAGGAAGATCCAATCGACCTTACCTCCCCTTCTGAGGATTTACTAGTCCAAGATGGCATCCCTGGTCTAACCAAAGAGCAAACCACTATTACTTTATGTGGGATGAGGGAGGAAGTCGAGGAAAGGGAGTGCACCCAGCCAGCAATGGTAGAATCAACAAAGAACTTGACAAAAGAACAAATGAAGAAAAGGATTGGGGAATTACAAAAACCAAATCAGGAACTCCAACAGGAAGTAAAGGAATATCAACTCTTGGATAGATATATCAAAAAGGAAAATGAGCAGTTGAAAGCAACCAGCCAACAAATTCAAGACAACCATGAAGAGACCTCTAACAAGCTCAAGAAGGTATTATGACTCCTATAATATGTTAGGGTCATTAAAAGGGAGCTAAGAGAAGAGACTGCATCCATCAATATCATCGATCCACCAAAGTAAAGAGCACAGTCTCAAGTTTTGAAAATTTTGGGTTTTGTTTTCAGTTGCATGAGGACATGCAATGATTTTGGCATAGGGGAATGTTGAGACCTGAAATTGGCATTCTCATTACCCTATTATACTCTTCACCTATACCTTTTTGGCCTACCTAAAGCTTGAGTGAATGAAAAGAATGCTACTAATTGCCAGTAATAAGGTCATAAGGTAAAGTATGGTTAATTCATGCATTTTGTGGTTTATTGAGTTAAGGAATTAAATATTCCATGTACTAATGCTCGATTTTTCATATGTGAATCTTTGACCTCTAGATGTCTAGTGTTCCTNAATTGCCAGTAATAAGGTCATAAGGTAAAGTATGGTTAATTCATGCATTTTGTGGTTTATTGAGTTAAGGAATTAAATATTCCATGTACTAATGCTCGATTTTTCATATGTGAATCTTTGACCTCTAGATGTCTAGTGTTCCTGTACCAGCTCAGCCATCTGGTACCCGCGTGCCAAGACTGTTGTTGTCTGAATCCGGTACCAAGCGCATCTGGTACCAAAATAGCATCTGTTGTGATCCAGTACCAACACGAACTGTTATGATCCGGTACCAATGGCCATGCTTTGTCATGATCTGGTACCACCTTTTGTGCCCTGTCGTGATCCGGTACCATCTGCCTGTTAAGATCCGGTACTAATATGGAAGAACCTAATGCACTAAGTTAAGTGTCAGATCTCACCTAAGTCAATTGGTGGACGTCTATTTGTTTTAGCAAGGCTATGATAAGAACAGTTTGTTAATTGCCTCATCCTCATGTACTTTGTGTCATGAGGATGAGGCTAAAGATGTAACCGAATGATTAAACTTAACAACTGATTGATTTGCAAATCACTTCGTCTCCTTGTGTTTCACGATTTAGACTATTAAATAGTCGTGGCAAGGATGGTAGAAGAGTAGGAGAGTTAGCATATCATCAAAATGTAAGCAGCATATGATCGTACAGGACACGTCCTGAGTGAAGATTAATGGAATGTTATTTTATCTCCATATTTTGATTATCTATGATTAATAATGAGTTGAATTGTTAAAGAGAGTTTTTATTTTATGTTTTGAAGTGTGAGTGAGAGTAATGTGTGTGTTAAAAGCAAGCTTCCTATAGACTTCAGTAGCTGACCTGTTGAAGCGGCAAGGGCCCACCGCCCAACAAAGGTCATCCTCTTCATAGATTAGCATTAGTGTTTGTTTTCAGTAGTATAAACATTGAATTAGATAGAGCTTTAACTCTGTTAGATGATAGCAGTGCAGCTTAGATTAAGATTTACATTCTATAATTGCTTAGAGATCTTTAATTGCTCTATTTTTTCATATGCCCTGTTTTTGTTCTCATGAATTTGATTTCCTTGAGTGATCATAGTTGTCGGCAGCAATAGTCAAAACTACTTGGATAAGAACTAGTGAAGTTCATTGTGAACCACAGCAAAACCAACATATTGACTATTGAACTACCCATGCTATGATGGTTGATGTGTGATTTCCTTTCAGAAAGTGTGGATTGCATAATTAGTTTTATGGGTCAGACATCAGAGTTGATCTATCAAACCAATTCCATCTCATACTTGCATGTGCCATAATGGAATAGATAGCCTCTCTGTGAAAGACAACCAAAGTGCATTGTAGTTTGCTATTTTAATTTGTTTCCAGCAGACATAATTTAGTTTGATTCTATACTTATGACATTAGAAATTACCTTTCTTACTGGTGTCTTGTAACTCTGTTGATTACAAATCCTGGATTGATAATTAATGAGTGCATTATATTAGACATATAAGTAGCACAACAATAACATAGAATACATAATTATCTTCCTTGCTCTCTTAAAGTCATTGTTGCAGATCGATTCATTGGCCAGTCGACACTTCCCCTTCAAGCTTCTTGATTGTATACTCAAGGTATTTGGTCTTCTTCCAATAAGTCTTATCCAATGTATTTTCTTCCCATAGTATCAACATGGCTTCTTCTTATTACCTATCTCAATCGATGCCTAATCAACTTCTTCCTATCAGTCTACTCGACACAATCATGTTCTTTCTCTTGATTGCATTCTTCACCTCTTTCTCTATAGTTCTATATACCTTTTCCCTTAAGTATATGGGAATGTTGCTTAACCTCAAGTTTCCCTTCATCAAACAAATTTTCTTATGCCCTAATTAACAAACCACATAAAGAATCAAAGGAACAACCCTTAATTCCATCTTTTCTGGAGTCTCAACTGGCACAAAAGTTCAAACATAATAAATCATAGGGTGTATTCAGATTCATCAAGATCAGTTATGTAAGTTGACCTTCTTTCTTTGGAAAACCCGTTCCATGCCAACCCATTTTAAACTATATCTCCTTAACACAGGCTAAATAATCTTCAATCCTATCAAGGGAGAGAGGATCAACAAGGTTGTATACCTCTGCATTCTTTGCCTTCAAGTTCCTTATGTTGAATATTTTTCTCTTGAATATCTTGATAAGTTGCACAAAGATGTTATTCTTGACAGAAAGGTGAGAATATCACGAAGAGGTGATGTGGAGTATCTCCATGTAGGTATAAAAGGAATGCATCCCAGTAAATATTGATGGATGGAAACTGGAAAAGTGATGGATTTGTACCCTCACTTATTTTCTGAATGAAACCATACTTTTGGTGGTCCAAAAGCTTCTTAGAGGAGAGGAGTGATCCATGAGGATCCCCACCGAACTGATGGCCTCGATATTTGTAACAAAGTCAAAAAATGACTAGACCGGTGTTTAAAAAAAAAATGGAAGCATCCACGCCAACCAAGAAATGCATCCATGTTCAGTTATGTTGTGATAAGATGTAGGGCGCAAGAGGTTATGAACTTCTCAATGAATATTTGGCCAATTGGATGAATTTACAGTGCCATTTAGCGTCAAGTGTATGTTGCAAAACCATCCCTGCCATTTCAGATGCTCACTTGAAATCTATAGTTTGAAGACTCAACAAAATTTAGTGTTTTGTTGAATTAATTTGATTCTATAGAGGTAGTCTAAATTTCCCATGAAAAAAATGCAATCACATGGTGCCCCACCCCAGGTATCTCTTCATTGGTGGAGGAGATTATGAAGATAATGAAGTTGACTTTGGTTCATCAATTTTGATTTAGGACAATTTCAACAATGAATGAGACAAGAAATTTCACAAGAGGTGTTGTTCCAGAGTCCGTACTTAAGGCTTAGAAGTACAGTGTCTAGGCATCTGAAAGTGAGTAAGCGGTAGAGAATGAAGAAATTTCAACCTTTGGCAAGGGAAGCTATGGTTGATTTCTAGGTTTTTGTCTAGCTTCCAACTGTTCCTGGATGTTTATGTCCCTTTCAATCGTTGCCCACGAACGTTCCAGTTCTACCCGAGTAGTGTTTGTTTTAAGAATAGTATCAAAAAGATTCAAGGCAATATGTGTTTGATCTGAGAGTCTGGGTTCAATATTAGGCTGTCTTGTCACAGGGACAGTCATAGAGGAACAAAATAATAAGAAAACCTCAATACTTTTTAGATGCTATCTCGATTTCGGTCATATAAAGGAGAGTTTATAGCTCCGGCAGTGAAAACAGGGTGCAAACCAAAGGCCCTTTCCTGTAACTGAGTTATATTTTAATAAATGTGTATGAGGTGTAAGAAAACATTAAGTTGTCTATCATGTAAGGCTCCTATCAATGGAGAATCTCACTCATAAATAGAGGAAGAAAAAGATAAAGAAATAACCTGATAAAGCATAAAATATATATAGAAATCTAAAGTGTTTACTGGTCTTATACCTGTTGATAGCCGGTACAAAGGAAAAACGGTAAACAATATAAAAAACTAAAATTTATTCACTATAGTAGAGGTTGTACTAAATTATAGCGAAGCATTCATCAGATACATATATGAAATGAAATGAAATATGAAATATAAGGTAACAAACTCATAACACAGTCGTGACGGAATTGAGAATATTTGGATTTGCTTTATATTAACTCTCGAGGGAGAAAAATCTCTATTACAATCGACCCAAAAAGGTCCAGCCTTTGTTCCTTCCTTCTATTGTATATTTAGATAGATTTACATATGATGGAATCTCAATCGTTCAAGGATTTTCAGTTACAACAAGAAGGAGATCAATCAATTCATTTCTTTATCTTTGTCTTTATTTGGTACCAGAAGCCTATCTCTTTGCATGCTCGTTACAAGTGACACATTTTTCCACTAGTCGAGATATCAACCTAGATGGTTCCGCTTGACAATTGGCCTCAAAAATATAACAATCTCTGACTAATTGTGGTAACCTTTCTTCCATATGTCGGTCTAGGGTGTCGATAGTGCACAATCACACACTTGGTTTAATAGTCCATTTATCTATTTGAACTATGTCTGCCAGAGTTACTTGTGAGATTTCGGTTGAATCTCTTTCTTCTTTCTCATTTATATCAAGCGAGAATTTCACTATATTTATTTGGTTCAGAGTCTCAACATTGCTCTCACTATCAATGCCTAACAGACTTCCATCTATAGAACCGAAGGCCTCTTCCCAGGATTTCCTTACCCTCTTAGCTTGTGATTTGCCTTCTAATATGTTGCGTTCCCATTCTTTCAACAAAATATTACCTCGGGTCTATTCCGAAATGGAAAATTTGGAACTATTTGTCGATTCCCTGTTTGTTGTAGCTATTACAGCCTCTTGAAATGTGACTCGAGCTGCTCTAGCTTCTCTCTCTCTGACAGATAAGTTTTCCAATACTTGATCAATAAGCAGGGAATTGTCCCGAATCGTCTTTACCTTGGCAAGTAAACTTTGTTGAGCTATAGAAAATCTGCTCTGAATCTCCATAGCTTGGGACCGGAATATCCCGATATTTATAACCTGGCTTTCGGCAAACTCTAATCTAACCTGTAGTTGCCCTATCAAGTCTCTTTGTTGGCCTACCTGTATTTGACTGATCTGAGCTTAGCTTTGAGCAGCTTGATTTCCTTTTTATCGGCCATCCTTGCTTGTTCTATTCCTATGTTTGCCTGGTCCTGGGCATCTTCCTCGGCTGTGGCTATTTTAGCTTCTAAGGTTTTGATGAGGCGATTCTTTCGCTTCAGCTGATTTTTCAAAACCTCCACTGAAAATTGGTTTGCCATAGCAAACACCCCTAATGTCTCGGCTATTTTTGTCGCAAACTCTTCTTTCTTCTTATCTTTCCTGTCAGTCAACACCTTAAATTTCTTGGTCGTTGATCCAGCTTCTTGATAGAATTATCTTTTTACCACAGCTTTTCTCTTTTTATCAAAAAAGAACTCATTTGGAGGGAGCTCTTCCATCCTTATAGGTCTCAATTCTTCATTGAAAATCCACCCTGCATCTATGTTCCCTTGAGTTGACTGTAAGGGAGTAATGGAGGCAATGGGATCTCTAATTTGCTTAGCTGATTGGCCTGGAGTGGCAACTGGAGTCTTCTTTTTTGGTGGATCGGGAGTTTTCATTTATGGTTTCGGGCTCCTAGTTTTCTCTTCCCTGTCATGGTGTTCTTCTTGTCTAGGTGCTGAATCTTTTGAGCCTTTAGCTCCTTTTTCCTGCACCTCTACTGTTATGGGATTCTCACCCCACAATACTGGGGGAAGACAACTCCGTTGATGTTCTTGGAATTTTAAAACATTGGCCCTTTCTTCGGACGTCAGGGCTTGTATCCGAGCCAGCACCTCGGCATAAGATCTTGTGCTTCAGAAAATGTCATCTGAAGGCGAATTTTCGTGCTCAAACCTTTTAAGCCCGCAATTAGCTAAGTGGTTACTTACGATCCTATGTGGATCGTGCTTCTTGAATTCGATATGAACCAATTTCAGGTCTTCCAGGGTTGTTGCCTCAGCTTTAGCATGCCCGAAATCTAACAAAGAATAGGAATTTAAATTAATAGGAAAAGGTGGCCATACCTTCTTAGAATATCCCTTAAGTTCCTTGCTTACGCCACTGATTACAGTTTGCCTGGCAATCTCACGACAAGCCAGCCTATCGGGTATGAATAGTGGTAAGGCATTTGGAGGAACAGAAGCGTCGAAAACCCTGAGATATGAAAATTCTGCTTCCACGTACCAATCGGCTATACTGCTCAGATTTACCGCGATACTATTTGAGATTTTGGGTGGTGGGTGGCCAAAGATAATGACATGCAGCAGTACCATTACCTAGTTAAAGATTTCCTACACAAAATCGGAAGCTTTGTCTTCCCACAGCTTTGAATGGTAGACGTGGATGGGCTCAACCTCCGATGGAGTCCAGCTCCAACTCATTAAAGGAAAAGGCGTCAGAAAACACACGACGTCCATGATATATGCAGACATAAAGAATGAAGCGATCTTTCCACTCTCCTTCTGTGCTCGATACTCTATAACTCGACTGGTCAAACTATCGGATAATAGTTTATCCCAGTTGAAGGAACAGCCTTCGGAAACCAAATGAATTAGAGGCACCCATTGAAGGAAAAAATGTGTGGTGTTCTCTCTCCCATAGAATCTAGAGGTCATCATAGCCACATATTTAAACTGTGGTTCCAGAGAAGATATTGAATATATACCATTATTGTCCGCCCTGAACTTCGCAAGGTGTGAAACCCAATCTTTGATTAAACCAGACATAGTCTTATCGTATTGCACACATTCCTTCTGTTTAAAATTCTCCAAGAATTCAGCATTGTATGTAAGGTCTGACATGGTTGGAAACTTGTACATAGCTTGCAATTTTTCGAGTCTGAAAGTTCCAATGGTGACCCTCTGCTCGTTGACGATGGTTCTGGTTGGTATATCTACATGGTCTAATACCCACCGGACCATATCGTAGTAAGGAAGCCGACGTGGCGTAGCCACTACTTTATGCATTTGAGCCTAGACAACGATCTTATATTTGGTGATCAGGTCGTCTTTTTCATTTTCACTGGAATCATCTGAAACATCTACCAATTCAGACTGTAGAACCTCAGAAATATACGACCAGGTCTTGACAGAGTCGACACTTCGAGGTGAAGTATCAGAAACGTTGTATGAACCTTGTCCTGAAACCTTAACAGTGGCTTTAGATGCTTTTCGCGGGGCCATGGCGGGGGATTCTACTTTAGCTCTCCTGCGATAACAATATGTATACATATAGAAATTAGTTTGCTCTAGAAAGGTTTTCTCTGCATAGAGTAGGAATGAAATTTGTGACAACAAATAAAAGATCCATGCCTTCGACCATTTAAAACTAGGTCTTCCTTAGGAACATAACGGTCAAATCATTCTTAAATATAAATTTTAGCAATAAAAACCAAATCCTTACTTGTCGATTCGCCTCATTTCCAATTAATGTCTTAGATTTTGACAGTTCGTAATGCAAGTTGGCACAAGGAAAGTTTAAAATTGCCTCGTAGACTGTGCATATTAATTTTCATTTTAGAACACTGGCAATGCTAGCTTAGCTTAATTAATCAGGCCTTTTTGAATGTTAATTAATCTTTCGGCATTCGCCTCATCGGGAGCTTTCACTTTAACCCTTTAAACCTCTAAAACCCAAGGTTGCGATAATTAGATTTGGTTAATAAAAAAAGTAACCATGATTAAGCGTTTAACTAATTGTGTTGTTATTTATATCGTGACTTCACGACTCGGGGCTTCGAAGGTATAGCTTCCGGGAGGCTTGTATGCCGAGTTGCGAAATCGCAAGATCGTGATGATATGATCTAATTAAATTGGAGGATAAAACTAGATTAAGTATTTAATTAATTACGTTTCTATTTTTATTGCGACTTCGCGACTCGACACTTTGAAGGTATAGCTTCTGAGGGAAAACATGTTGAGTTACGAATTCCCAGCAGAGCTTAACCGCAGTTAATTTTTCTACCTTTAACATTAACCTGGGTTACTAAAACAAGAAACTTGCGGTTTCGGCTGTCAGGGTTATGACGGTAAGACTTTTGGAGCTAGAAAACATCGAGACACGAAATCCTGATGATGCTTAACAGTGGTTTAGAGTATCTTTACTCTCGGTACTAATCTGGGTAAACTTTTTTTTTTTAACTATTTCGTCGTTTTGCCCCTCGGGACTTGTAAACTATGTGATCTATAACTTTCGACATGTGACATCCTGAGGTAAAAAGGAGAGACTCGTTTAAACGATTAAAAGAAAATAAATCGTGTCTTAAGAGTATGATATCCATCGCTGCTTGCGTGATGAGACTCCTGAGAATTTGGGAAAAATAAAGGAGAATACCAAAACCAGCTTTCGATTTCAAGCGTTAGGATATAAAATTTTAAAAAAGGCTAAAAAAACAAAGGCGGCTCCAACATAGGCTCCAGCTAGGGATCCTGTTTTCCTACAAGACGGGAAGAACAGTAGACCACGTGCCTATATTGGGTAAATGGAGTCAATGGCATTAATATAGCGAAAATGTTCCTTAGAATAGGATACCGAAGGGGAAAGGGACTTCATCTTTTACCTTCGAAAAGATTTCAAAACTTAGATACTCTTTGCACTTAGTTGTAGTCCCTTTCATGACTTTCTCCTTCTCGTTACTGAATTCAAGTCTATGTTGAGACAATCAAAACAGTTCTAGGAGACCCAACAGATCTTGTGGTTATCGGCTTGCATCCAAAGAAACATTTTTTTATGTTTTTAATCAGGGAGTCTTGTCTAAACTTGGGATGTAGATCGGGTTTTGAAAAAATTGGTTACCAGAGCAGAATGATATTCATGTATAACAGCCTTACAGATATCTCAGATATTGCTTCATTTCCAGTGACCCTGTTCAGTACCCCGGTGAAGTTATCCGACCCTTTTTACTGAATTTTCTTTCACCACTTTGGAATATATTTATGCATTTAAATGCTTAGACGAGGGCAATCATTTTTTAATTTCCTTTCATCGTCTTTTGGACTAGATGGGGGCAATCATTTCTGAATTTCCTTTCACCACCTGCCTTATAATTTGTTTTTTTAGAGCGCGAAGTGGGGGCAATCAGTGTGTATGAGGGCTGATATCTGTGTAACATTTTGCATTATAGGTCTGCCAACTTACTTTGATTACTTGGTACCAACCTTCCCTTAACTTTCACAACACCTTCGTTCACAGGGAGAAAGGGAAAAATTAACTTTTTTAGGGGTGTTCTATTTGAGCAAGCCTCAATCCTCCGAAATTGTTGAAAAACCTAGAAAAGTCAGGATCACTTAAGCATCACTTTGTTTAGCAAGGGACCGAGGAGTTGTGAAGACTATCTTACTTTTCACAATCTGCTTTGAAGCTTTTGAGGTTAAAACGTAATCTCTTACCCCTACGTATGCGAAACCAGAAAGCTACTGGATTTTTCAAAAGGTAAACCCGCAAGAAGAAAAGGGTGACAGATAGAGATCTACGGACTGAAAAACGGGGGTCAAAAATCAAAACTGACTCTTGAAAATATTTTTCGGGGGTGCTTTACTTTGGGTGACTTATTCAATTCGTCTTATTCTTTCGTAAACGCTTAGCCATGGAAATGTTCATTTGTTTATTATTTCAGATGATATTGTCGTATTCTTATGGGGTTATCTTGGTTTCCTTTGAGAACCCTTCAAAACAAGTCTTTTAGGAATTCTCACCTTTATCTTACCATTTCATTTTCTTTCCAAACTATCAAAAATATTTTTTATCACCTGTTTAAGCCAATTTATTTTTCAATACACGACTTTCTGTTTACTTCTCCTGCTCATTTTGTTTGCAGCTAAAATCCTGTAAAAAGACAAATATGAAGGTTATCAAGGCTTTTTGAAAGGTGTCGAAAATTTACGAAAGGAAAAGAAAGTTAAAATAGCAATGCGAAATGAAATATATATACATATGTAAAAAACTCTTTAAATGAATATAC
>SNQJ01S0002542.1:352860-417815 GCA_010110895.2 Picea sitchensis | reverse complement strand
TTTTTTTGACGACTGCTTATGTCATATAATGCTTCAGGTAATGCCCATTGAACGGGGCGTTGAGGATTTCACCATCTAGATTTTCTAGTAGGAAAGAATTTTTTTCCTTCGAGAGCCGAGACTCTGAATGGCCCATACCAGAGGTGAAGGAATTTACCATGTTTGTTGTTTCTTCCCTCCTTGCATCCCACCCTAATACTAAATCACCTGGGAGGAAATCTCTGTCCTTTGCCCTACGGTCGAATAATGCCTTCATGTCATCTTGATACTTCTGCAACCTTTCATCTACTTTGACCCTGTGCTGTTGAACCTCGATTAGCTGGTTTATCCTCCTGGTGACATGATTAGGTTCTTCTTTCTGATCTTGCCACAATTTCATCACGGGGAGTGCTAAATTTACAGGTAACATCACATCTATCCCATATACCATTTGAAAAGGGGAAATTCCAATAGACTTTTTAGTGCCTATGCGATTCGCCCACAAGGATTACTTTAAATGCACATGCATGCCAAGACTTTTTGTTTTCATCCAACACTTTCTTAATTATATTGATCAGGCTCTTGTTAGACAACTCAGCCAGTCCATTTCCTTGGGGGTAGTATGATGTAGAATGTCCAAGAACGATATTATACTTTTGGCAGAAGCTGATCATAGCCATAGATTTGAAAGCTTGGGCATTATCTATGACTATCTTTTGGGGGCAGCCAAATCTTGACAAGATATTGTCTTCTAAGAAATCTATTACCATCGAGTCAGTTTCCCTTTTGGTTGGAATAGCTTCTACCCATTTAGTAAATTAGTCTGTGGCAGTTAAGATCCACTTGTGTTGGGCACTAGAATGTGGATTAATCTCTCCTATAAAATCTAGCCCCCATTGTTGAAAAGGGGCTTCAATTTTGACTAGAACTAAAGGTAGCGCCGGGAGTTTTTGTTTGCCTGCAAATAGCTAACAAGGGTTACAGGCTCGAACCTTGGCGTTAACGTCTGAGAAAAGTTTTGGCCAGTAATACCCAGCCCTCAGAATTTTGTAAGTTGTGGCCCTCCAAGCGTGATGTCCTCCACACACTCCTTCATGAAATTCACTTATAACGCTTTCTGTTTCCGATTTGACTAAGAAAATTAACAAGAAACCGAGTGGGTCTTTCCAATATAGTTGATTTTCGGCAATACAATACTTAACTGCATGAAGCTTTAAAGTCCTGGCTTTTGATGGCGATAGTTCACTCAGGCATTTTAGAGTTAGTAGGTAGGATACTATGTTTCTATACCATTCTGATGATACAAACTTCTCCTCGATCTTAATTGCATTTGTTCGTTCATCAAGCTCGTTTATGTTCATGTCTTCCTCACATTCCTGTAGGCAGTTTATATCCAGAGCTATGAGATTTGATTCAGCCAAAAGTTTGGCTAGGCCTTGTCCCTTTATCAGTTTAGTAGGTTTGATTTCTAGGTCAAATTCTTGAATCTTGGCAAGCCATCGTCCCCTTTTCCCATCGCTATCTAGTTGTACCAAAATATCTTTCACAGAACTTGTAGGTACGTACGCGATTATCTTGGAGTGTAATACATATGTTCTAAATGCCTTCAGTGCTTTTACCATGGCGTACACTTGTTTTTCTATTATATCATATTTAAGTTATGCGTCTCTGAGGCTCTTGCTGAAAAAGGCAATCGGTTGTTTGAAACCCTCTTTGTTTTTTTGGAGGAGCACCACAACAATCGTGTGTTCGAAGGCAGATGAGAAAGTAAGAAATTATTTTAGATAATCAGGGCTTGCCAATATAGGTGCCTTGGCTATGACTTTCTTAATGTGTGTGAACGACGCTTTGGCCTCTATTGTCCACTTTACTTAGCTGTTCTTTTTCAGCATATTTGTGATCAATTTTAAAATTTCAGCGAAATTTGGGATAAATCTCGCAAAAAAAATATTTTTCCTAAGAAAGATTGAATTTCTTTTACATTTCTACGAATGTTTATAGTGTCTATCACTTCAACCCTCTTAAGATCAATCTTAATTCCATCCTTAGATACAATATGACCCAAAAGTTTACCTTCTTGCATAGCGAAGTGTGATTTCTTGGGGTTTAAGGACAGACCAAACCTGCGGCATTTTTCGAATGTTTGTTTAAGATGTACCAAATGCTCTTCGTCGGATTTGGAGAAAATTGTTAAATCATCGAGATAGATGACTATGAACTTATCCCTCTCTCCAATGAAAGCGATTTCCATAGCGCGTTGGAACGTGGCTCCTGCATTCAAAAAACCGAAAGGCATTTTATCATACATGAATGTACCACAAGGGGTAGTAAAAGATGTTTTTTCTTTATCTTGTTCATTCATGGCAATTTGATTATATCCAGAGAAACCATCAATCATAGACATTATGTTCGCCCCAACTACCCTTTCTAGCACGTGATCCATTTTAGGTAGCGGATAGTTGTCTTTAAGGGAGGACTTATTTAGATTTATGAAATCCACGCACAGTCTAATTTCCCCATTATTTTTTCTGACCAGGACCGGGTTTGCCACCCAATCGGAATATCTCAGAGGTACTATAATTTTTGCCTCTAAAAGTTTCTTCACTTCTCTCTCAACCACAGGCAATAAAATGGGGTTGATCTGCCTAAGATTTTGTCTAAAGGGTTTGACCCCAGGCTTTAGAGGTATCTTGTGATCGATCACGGTAGTGTCGTAGGTTCTTAACTCATCGTAAAACCAAGCGAAAATGTCTTTAAATTGTCTGAGTAGGTCCTTATACTTGCCTTTTATTTCAAGGGGGAGGAGTTTAGATATTTTAACCATCCTGGACTCTTCTTTGGTTCCTATGTCACATTCCTCTACCTCTTCTAGTTGGGGTTGTAAGGTGGATTTTACAGGTATGTCATTTTGATCAAACAGTGTTTCCAAAGGGATCAGTGCTTTAAGAATCTGGTTATTTTTTAGGACCAGCATGCGATGATTTGCGATTTTGTCTTGGAAAGCTCGAGGGTCCTCTCCTTCTTCCATGATCCATATATGGTCATTCTGATTTTCTTGATCTGCGTGAGTTTTGGAAAATTCACTTACTGCTTCAAGAAACTTCTTAATTTGTTCATCATCCTCAAAAACCTGCCAGTGCTAGATATTATCTAGTATAGAAGGTCTGTGTCTTATCTCTATGTGATATTTCAATTTAAAGGTTGTAGGATGAGTGAAAGTTGAAGCTGCTTTAGCTAATGCATCAGCCTGTAAGTTTTATGTGCGTGGGATGAAGTGGACATTTACAGATGAGAAAAAGTTCTCCATTAGATCCCAGGCGCAATTTATGTATGCTCTTAATCTAGGATGCTTGGCCTGGTATTGTCAATTTATTTGTTTGACTATTAAATCTGCATCTCCGTATATCTCTAAGTTTTTTATTTTTAGCCTCCTGGCAACCTCTAATCCTAAGACCAGGGCTTCGTATTCACATACATTGTTAGTATAATCTATATCCCATTGTAGTCTGTAAGAAAAAAGGGACAATGAACCTTTCTTCAGGTGCCACAAAAAGCACTCCTGCACCAACCCCTTCGCAAGACAAGGCATCGTCAAACATTTTCTAGATATCGGTGCTACACATATCCTCGGTCATGTACCCTGACTCTTCATGCTCTATATCGTTTTCCTCTATGCAACCATCTAAACCGTCATCAAAAGATAAGATACAATTTCCTAAATCTTGATATACAATGTAAATAGGGAAATTATTCAGATTTTGAGGGTTGCTTACTGTACATGCTAACCTCGTCTCCCTGTACAACCGAGTAAATTTCCCACCAAACACAGGAATCATGGCGTACGGCATATCCAGTTGAAGAGAACCCCCCAGCTTGGCTCCCCATGACCTAGACAATAGTAAGCCATATTTGGGGGGAATATCAGCAATGACCACATCCATCAAGATGCACTTAACTGGGACCTGTGCCAGGGTGACTACTAAATCCTTTATCATTCCCATACACTTAACTTTTCTCGAATCAAATGAGTAAAGATCTCTGTAAGGTCTGGTGATCTAGAGACCCAATCTGTCCATAATAATTTTAGGCATCACGTTATGTGAGGCTCCGGAGTCTAGCATGCAATTATGTAGCAGTTGATCGTATACGTTTAAGGTGATATAAAAGGGAGAAACAGTGTCTTTGGCTCCTTTAAAATGTGGACCAAAAGTGATGTTGGGCTTATCATCTTCTAGGTTCAAAATGTCAGATTGGATTTCTAGCTCTGAAACACCTATCACTTTGGTAATCTGCTTTCGATAAAATGGGTTTTTCGCTAACTCTACCAAAGGAATTGGTATCTTAATTTTATTTATCTCGTTTTCGAAACTGAAAACTCCGCTCACCTTGTCTGTTTCTCTAGTTGGGACTTCTGAATCCTTCTTTTCCAACTTATTTGTCTGGACTACCTTATTACTCATGATCTTGGTTAAATGTGTATTTGTATTAGCTGCTTCAGTTTCCTATGTTTTAGTCTCAACCTTTTCCACTTCGGGTTCTTGCGCATTTATTACTTTCGCTTTGTTGTTAGGTAACAAGATTTCTTCTGGGGTAGGCTCATAAGTTTGACCTCTTGGGAGAATTTTCTTAGGTTGAGTAGTTGAAACAGGCTTACCCTTAGATCTCAAGTTATACCTAGGTTGGACCTCGGCCATTATCAGACCGGTTTCTTTTTTATAACTACCAAGGTTAGTATAATCTCTTTCTTCACCCTCAATAGATGATTGTTGAGTGTTTAGAGATTTTTCATAATCCTCTCTAGTCAGATAAGGTTGTGTGCAGTCATCACCCAAGTTCGTGACATCATCCTCTAAATCTTCGAAATCTTGGAGATCATTCCCTCCTATAAAATTATCATTCTTTAGGGGAGTTTTTATTTTCTTATCTTCGTTTTTTATCTGCCTTTGTTGGTTTGCGGGATTGGGATTCCTCCTGAAATCCTTTTTGGCAAAAGAATCAAATTTGGCCTGTTCTAGCTCCATTCTAGATATCTTATTAGATAGTTCCTTAATTACCCTGGCCATATCATCTACTTTGTCATCTGTGTATATATTAGACCCTGACGGCCCTGCTTGTTCTCTAAAGTGTCTAGTTTCTCAGTTTCCCGCTTCTACTTTAGCTTTTAACTTAGCAGAAGCCATCGTATTTGACTCAATTTCTACAGCATCATCTTGCATTCGATTTAGAGTAGCTCCCCTTCTTTCTCATAAAAGAAGTGCAAAATATGGTTCGAAAGCCCCCGCGAAAGTTACTTTGGCTACGGGTTGGGACGGTTTAACCTCAGCTGGGATTTTGTTATACAGCTTGTTGAATCTTTGAATAAACTCCATAACTGTTTCTGAATTCATTTTTCTTAAAGACCCAAACTTGGTTAAATAGTATAGGTGGTCCTTTCTTTCACCCTATTGTCTAAGGAAAGCATCTTCCAAGGCATCATAGGACAAGATAGATCCTGTAGGTAGAATCTGAAACCAAGTTCGGACCTGACCTTCGAAGGTTTGGACAAAAAGTATCGAATACACATATTCATGTTAAAGACCTAGGATGTATGTGAATTGATCAAAGAAATTTGTGTGTTCGGCTGCAGTCAGATCTCCTTCCCTAGTGAATTTTGGCAACTTTTTTATATAATTTTCAGGAAGGTTGTGCAGAGGAATGGGCAATACCAAGGGAACGTATCTTGATGCCACTTTAGCAAACACTCTAGGAGGGGGGGCAGGCCCTTGGCCTCCAACTCCTTCCCCAGGAGCACCTCCACCTCCTCCTCCGACAACCCCTCCACCTCCCCCTCCGGCGGCTGTCATCGTTATTAGTGGAAAGTTGTAAAGGGGGTTTTGGAATATTAAAAGTGAATCTTTACTTTGTTCGCGGGGTGAAAAATCCGAGGATGATTGGTAACGGATGCGAGGGCTTGGCTCTTCAGACTTGCAAGAGATGTAATCAGGAGAACCAATGGGTGTGGAAACTGGATGTGTGAAATATTCTTTGAGACTGTGTGAGGTCGCGAAATTCAACTGAAGAGTCGATGATATATCGACAACAGATAAATTTTCTATAGGACTTTTTCCTTTATGTACTACAGAGGTTATCGGACGTGTTTCACCTCTAACTTTGGAGTAGTTTGATGTCATATCCTTAGTGTCGAAAAGAGGGTTGGGTGAAGTTGAAGGTTCAGAATAACTCTTGGTCTTCAGTTGTGGGTATTTAAACTGATAGACTACAGGGGTTGCTTAAGAGAGCCTCTCGCCTTTAAAATCTTCTCAGGGTCGGTAACGGGTGTGGTCGTTTTACCATCTGGGTTTTGTCTGGTATTCCTTCGTCCGGATGCTAGCTTATTAATCGTGGAGTCGCCAAGTGAAAGATTGGAAAGCCTTTAAAAGGTGTGCACTCTTTGTTCACTATCAAAGGGTGGCACTTTAACCGAAAAATGTCGTTTTCCTAGGGAAAAAGATTTCATAACTTTGGTCCCCGGCAACGGCGCCAAAAAGATGTTTTTCTAGAGTCTGTACTTAAGGCTTAGAAGTACAGTGTCTAGGCATCCGAAAGTGAGTAAGGGGTAGAGAAGGAAGAAATGTCAACCTTTGGCAAGGGAAGCTAGGGTTGATTTCTAGGTTATTGTCTAGCTTCCAACTGTTCCTGGATGTTTATGTCCCTTTCAATCGCTACCCACAAACGTTCTAGTTCTACCTGGGTAGTGGTTGTTTTAAGAATAGTATCAAAAAGATTCAAGGCAATATCTGTTTGATCTGAGAGTCCGGGTTCAATATTAGGTTGTCATGTCACAGAGACAGTCATAGAGGAACAAAATAATAAGAAAATCTCAATAGTTTTTAAATGTTGTCTCGATTTCGGTCGTATAAAGGAGAGTTTATAGCTCCGGTAGTGAAAACAGGGTGCAAACCAAAGGCCCTTTCTCGTAACGGAGTTATATTTTATTAAATTTGTATGAGGTGTAAGAAAACATTAAGTTGTCTATCATGTAAAGATCCTATCAATGGAGAATCTCACTCATAAATAGAGGAAGAAAAAGATAAAGAAATAACCTGATAACGCATAAAATATATATATATATCTAAAGTGTTTACTGATCTTATACCTGCTGATAGCCGGTACAGAGGAAAAACGGTAAACAATATAAAAAACTAAAATTATTCACTATAGTAGAGGTTGTACTAAATTGTAGCGAAGCATTCATCAGATACATATGTGAAATGAAATGAAATATGAAATATAAGGAAACAAACTCATGACACAGTCGTGACGGAATCAAGAATCTTCGGATTTGCTTTATATTAACTCTCGAGGGAGAAAAATCTTTATTACAATTGACCCAAATAGGTCTAGCCTTTGTTCCTTCCTTCTATTGTATATTTATACAGATTTACATATGATGGAATCTCAATCGTTCCAGGATTTTCAGTTACAACAAGAAGGAGATCAATTGTTTCATTTCTTTATCTTTGTCTTTATTTGGTACCAGAATCCTGTCCCTTTGCATGCTCGGTACAAGTGACACATTTTTCCACCAGCTGAGATATCAACCTAAAAGGTTCCGCTTGACAATTAAACTCAAAAATATAAAAATCTCTGACTAATTGTGGTAACATTTCTTCCATCTATAGGTCTAGGGTGTCGATAGTGCACAATCGCACACTTGGTTTAATAATCCATTTATCTATTTGAACTATGTCTGCCAGAGTTACTTGTGAGATTTCGGCTGAATCTCTTTCTTCTTTCTCATTTATATCAAGCGAGAATTTTTCTATATTTATTTGGTTCAGAGTCTCAACATTGCTCTCACTATCAATGCCTAACAGACTTCCATCTATAGAACCGAAGACCTCTTCCTAGGATTTCCTTACCCTCTTGGCTTGCGATTTGCCTTCTAATATGCTACGTTTCCATTCTTTCAACAAAATATTACCTCGGGTCTGTTCCGAAATGGAAAATTCGGAACTACTTGCCGATTCCTTGTTTGTTGTAGCTATTACAGCCTCTTGAAATGCGACCCGATCTACTTCAGCTTCTCTCTCTCTGACAGATAAGTTTTCCAATACTTGATCAATAAGCAGGCAGTTGTCCTGAATCGTCTTTACCTTGGCAAGTAAACTTCACTGAGTTGTAGAAACTCTGCTTCGAATCTCCATAGCCTGGGACCGGAATATCCCGATATTTATAACCTGGCTTTCGGTGAACTCTAATCTAACCTATAGCTGCCCTATCAAGTCTCTTTGTTGGCCTACCTGTATTTGACTGGTCTGAGCTACCAGCTCTGCTTGTTTGAGCTTAGCTTTGAGCAGCTCAATTTCCTTTTTATTGGTCATCCTTGCTTGTTCTATTCCTGTGTTTGCCTGGTCCTGGGTGGCTTCCTCGGCTGTGGCTAGTTTAGTTTCTAAGGTTTTGATGAGGCAATTCTTTTGCTTCAGCTGATTTTTCAAAACCCCGACTGAAAATTGGTTTGTCGTAGCAAACACCCCTAATGTCCCAGCTATTTCTGTCGCAAACTCTTCTTTCTTCTTATCTTTCTCATCGGTCAACACCTTAAATTTCTTGGCCATTGATATAGCTTCTTGATAGAATTCTCTTTTTACCACATCTTTTCTCTCTTTATCAAAAAAGAACTCATTTGGAGGGAGCTCTTCCATCCTTATAGGTCTCAATTCTTCATTGAAAATCCACCCTGCGTCTATGTTCCCTTGAGTTGACTGTAAGGGAGTAATAGAGGCGATCGGATCTCCGATTTGCTTAACTGATTGGCCTGGAGTGGCAACTAGAGTCTGCTTTTTCGATGGATCGGGAGTTTTCATTTCTGGTTTCGGGCTCTTAGTTTTCTCTTCCTTGTCCTAGTGTTCTTCTTGTCTGGGCGCTGAATCTTTTGAGCCTTTGGCTCCTTTTAGTTGCACCTATGTTGTTATTGTATTCTCACCCCACAATACTGGGGGAAGACAACTCCGCTGATGTTCTTGGAATTTTAAAACATCGGCCCTTTCTTCGAGCGCCAGGGCTTGTATCCAAGCCAACAACTCGACATAAGATCTCGTGCCTTGGAAAATGTCATCCAAGGGCGAATTTTCATGCTCAAACCTTTTAAGCCCGCAATTGGCTAAGTGGTTACTTACGATCCTATGTGGATCGTGCTTCTTGAATTTGACATGAACCAATTTTAGGTCTTCCAAGGCTGTTGCCTCAGCTTTAGCATGCCCGAAATCTAACAAAGAATAGGAAAAGGTGGCCATACCTTCTTAGAATATCCCTTAAGTTCCTTACTTACGCTACCGATTATGGTTTGCCTAGCAATCTCATGACAAGCCAACCTATCGGGTATGAATAGTGGTAAGGCATTCGGAGGAACAGAAGCGTTGAAAACCCTGAGATATGAAAATTTTTCTTCCACGTACCAATCGGCTATACTGCTCAGATTTACCGCAATATTGTTTGAGATCCTGGGTGGTGGGTGGTCGAAGATAGTGACATGCAGCGGTACCATTACCAAGTTAACGATTTCATACACAAAATCTGAAGCTTTGTCTTCCCACGGCTTTGAATGGTAGACGTGGATGGGCTCAACCTCCGATGGAGTCCAGCTCCAACTCATTAAGGGAAAAGGCATCAGAAAACACACGGCGTCCATGATATACGTGGACATAAAGAATGAAGTGATCTTTCCGCTCTCCGTCTGCACTCAATACTCTGTAACTTGATTGGTCAAACTATCGAATAGTAGTTTAGCCCGATTGAATGAACAGCCTTCGGCGACCAAATGAATTAGAGGCACCCACTGAAGGAAAAAATGTGTGGTGTCCTCTCTCCCATATAATATGCAGGTCATCATAGCCACGTATTTGAACTATGGTTCCAGAGAAGATATTGAATATATACCATTACTGTCTTCCCTTAACTTCGTAGGGTGTGAAACCCAATTTTTGATTAAACCGAACATAGTCTTATCGTATTGCGCACATTCCTTCTATTTAAAATTCTCCAATAATTTGGCATTGTATGTAAGGTCTGACACGGTTGGCAACTTGTACATAGCCTGCAATTGTTCGGGTCTGAAAGTTCCAATGGTGACCCTCTACTCATTGATGATGGTTATGGTTGGTATATCCACATGATCTAATGCCCACCGGACCATATCGTAGTAAGGGAGTAGACGTGGCCTAGCCACTACTTTATGAATTTGAGCCTGGATGACGATCTTATATTTGGTGATCAGGTCGTCTTTTTCATTTTCACTGGAATCATCCAAAACATCTACCAATTCGGACTGTAGAACCTTAAAAATATACGACCAGGTCCTGACAGAGTCGACACTTCGACGTGAAGTATCAGAAACATTGTCTGAACCTTGTCCTGAAACCTCAACAGTGGTTTTAGACGCTTTTCACGGGGCCATGGTGGGCGATTCTACTTTAGCTCTCCTGCGATAACAATATGTATACATACAGAAATTAGTTAGCTCTCGAAAGGTTTGCTCTGCGTAGAATAGGAATGAAATTTGTGACAACAAATAAAATATTCATACCTTCGACCATTTAAAACTAGGTCATTCTTAGAAACAGAAAGGTCAAATCATTCTTAAATATAAATTTTAGCAATAAAAACCAAATCCTTACTTGTCGATTCGCCTCATTTCCAATTAATGTCTTAGATTTTGACAGTTCGTAATGCAAGTTGGTGCAAGGAAAGTTTAAAATTGCCTCGTAGACTATGCATATTAATTTTTGTATTAGAACACTGGCAATGCTGGCTTAGCTTAATTAATCAGGCCTTTTTGAATGTTAATTAATCTTTTGGCATTCACCTCATCGGGAGCTTTCACTTTAACCCTTTAAACCTCTAAAACTCGAGGTCGCGATAATTAACTTTGGTTAATAAAAAACGTAACCATGATTAGGCGTTTAATTAATTACATTGTTATTTATATCGTCACTTCGCAACTCGGGGCTTCGAAGGTATAGCTTTCGGGAGGCTTGTATGTTGAGTTGAGAAATCGCGAGATCACAATTATATGATCTAATTAAATTGGAGGATAAAACCAGATTAAGTGTTTAATTAATTACGTTTCTATTTTTATCGCAACTTCGCGACTCGGTGCTTTGAAGGTATAGCTTCTAAGGGAAAACATGTCGAGTTACAAATTCCTAACAGAGCTTAACCATGGCTAAGCTTTTTACCTTTAACATTAACCTGTGTTACTAAAATAAGAAACTCGCGGTTTCGGCTGTCGGGGTTATGACGGTAAGACTTTTGGAGCTAGCAAACGTCGAGACAGGAAATCCCGATGATGCTTAACTGTGGTTTAGAGTATCTTTACTCTCGATACTGATCTGGGTAAACTTTTTTTTTTAAAACTATTTTTCCGTTTCGCCCTTCGGGACTTGTAAACTACGTGATCTATAACTTATTACACGCAACATCCCGAGGTAAAAAGGAGAGACTCGTTTAAACAATTAAAAGAAAATAAATAGTGTCTTAAGAGTATGATAGCCATCGTTGCTTGCGTGATGAGACTCCTGATAATTTGGGGAAAATAAAGGAGAATACCAAAACCAGCTTTCGATTTCAAGCGTTAGGATATAAAATTTTAAAAAAGGCTAAAAAAACAAAGGTGGCTCCAACAAGAGGCATGGTGGATAGTGTGGTTATGATAGGGTTAAACATGCATGAACTTCTATCATCGAAGTTTTGATGTTACGGTAGCTGTGAGAGGTATTAACCTCCACGTGTAACCTTTGATGAGACTAGAATATTTTGGGAAGCTATAGAAACCCTAAATAGTTGGATAAGAACCCTAGAAGACAAGTTGGCTCAAGAGAAAATCTAATATTAAGTTATTAGCCTCCAAGAAGAGAAGTCAGCCCAGTTAGGTGACTTTAAGCATTATTAATAGAGGGTTCTTGAGCTCATTTGGACTCACTCACTCTCATGACTTCATAAGGATTAGCGGTGAGCATGACTAGAGGAGAGATCCAGCTACTACAGTGGTGACTTTATCTTTGGTTTATGGTTTTGGTTTCTCTGCTTGGTACACTAGATTTGGAGAGAGGTACGCTATTTTTGGTTGGATATATGTTCTATTGTTTTCTTCCAGAATTATTCTAGCTGTCAAGGTTAAGGTGCTCGGGGGTGGCCTTGTGCCTATGGCTGGGTGACAATATAGTGATATTTTATATGATAAAAGCGAGCACACCTATTATTTTAACAGGTTATGGGCCCACACTATCTTCGGATAGTCTAACCACTGGAAGGTAGATTGGGAGTTTATTTGCTCGTTGCAGCACCAGTTGTAGTTGTAGTTGCAGTCAATTTTTTTGCTGCAGTAACGAAACCCTAATCCTCTTGTTAAATAACCTTAAGTGAAGTGCTTGACGTGATTTCTAGACATTCTAGTGTGCCCTAGTATAGCGCACATCTTGGTACTCTCAACCAGCAAAAACATCATGTTTGAATTTTTGGCCAAAGTCAAAGTTTCACTGGTTAAAGTCAAAGGTTGACTGGTCAAAGTCAAATTCAAAGGTTGACTTCTGGTCAAATTGATTATGTGGTTAAAATTGAAATTGCACAATTTCTGGCATGTTCTAATCATTGAACCTTCTGATTCAGTTTCTAACCTCTCCTTGTCAAGATGGCATCTAGTTTCAGATTGGGAGACAAGTTGGATGATGCTACAAAGATTTCAAGGTATGCACTTGTATATGCTTTTCAAGTTATATCATATAGGTGATGTGCAGTATCTCCATGTAGGTCTAAAAGGAATGCATCCCAGTAAATATTGATGGATGGAAAATGGAAAAGTGAGGGATTTGTACCCTCGCTTATTTTCTGAATGAAACCATACTTTTGGTGGTCCAAAAGATTCTTAGAGGAGAGGAGTGATCCATGAGGATCCCCACTGAACTAATGGCCTTGATATTTGTAACAAAGACAAAAAATTACTAGATTGGTGTTTAAAACAAATTTGGAAGCATCCACGCCAACCAAGCAACGCATCCATGTTCAGTTATGTCATGATACGATGTAGGGCACAAGAGGTTATGAACTTCTCAATGAATATTTGGCCAATTGGATGATTTTACAATGCCATTTAGCGTCAAGTGTATGTTGCAAAACCATCCCCACCATTTCAGATGCTCACTTGAAATCTATAGTTTGAAGAGTCAACAAAATTCAGTGTTTTGTTGAATTAATTCGATTCTATAAAGGTAGTCTAAGTTTCCCATGAAAAAAATGCAATCGCATGGTGCCCTACCCCAGGTATCTCTTCATTGGTGGAGGAGATTATGAAGCTAATGAACGTTGACTTTGGTTCGTCGATTTTGGTTTAGGACAATTTCAACAGTGAATGAGACAAGAAATTTTACAAGATGCATGGTAGATAGTGTGGTTATGATAGGGTTAAACATGCATGTTGTTGGAACTCTTATCATCGAAGTGTTTATGTTACGGTAGTTTTGAGAGGTATTAACGTCCACGTGTAACCTTTGACGAGACTAGAATATTCTGGGAAGCTAGAGAAACCCTAAATAGTTGGATAAGAACCCTAGAAGACAAGTTGGCTCAAGAGAAAATCTAATATTAAGTTATTAGCCTCCAAGAAGAGAAGTTGGCCCAGTTAGGTGACTTTAAGCATTATAAATAGAGGGTGCTTGAGCTCATTTGGACTCACTCACTCTCATGACTTCATAATGACTAGTGGTGCGCATGACTAGAGGAGAGATGCAGCTACTATAGTGGTGACTTTGTCTTTGGTTTATGGTTTTGGTTTCTCTGCTTGGTACGCTAGCTTTGGAGAGAGGTACGTTATTTTTGATTGGATATATGTTCTATTGTTTTCTTCTGGAATTATTCTAGCTATCAAGGTTAAGGTGCTCGGGGGTGGCCTTGTGCCTATGGCTGGGTGACAATACAGTGATATTGTATATGCTGAAAGAGAGCACACCTATTATTTTAACAGGCTATGGGCCCACACTATCTTTGGATAGTCTAACCACCGGAAGGTAGATTGGGAGTTTATTTGCTCGTTGCGGCATCAGTTGTAGTTGTAGTTGCAGTCAAATTTTTTACTGCAGTAATGAAACCCTAACCCTCTTGTTAAATAACCTTAAGTGAAGTGCTTGACCTAATTCCTAGACATTCTAGTGTGCCCTAGTCTAGCACACCTCTTGGTACTCTCAACTAGCAAAAACATCAGGTTTGAATTTTTTGCCAAAGTCAAAGTTTCACTGGTTAAAGTCAAAGGTTGACTGGTCAAAGTCAAATTCAAAGGTTGACTTCTAGTCAAATTGATTATGTGGTCAAAATTGAAATTTCAGAGTTTCTAGCATGTTTTAATCATTGAACCTTTTGATTCAGTTTCTAACCTCTCCTTGTCAAGATGGAATCTAGTTTCAGATTGGGAGACAAGTTGGACAATGCTACAAAGATTTCAAGATATGCACTTGTATATGCTTTTCAAGTTATATCATATAGAAAAACATGGATGTGTTTGCAGGGGATGTACAAGAGACCTTGTACAATCAGTAATATTGGATTCAGTGCGGTCAAAGGAACAAGCACACCCTCCATAGCAATTGAGGCTTCAGGTTCTAGGTTTGATTAAATTGATAAGTTTCCAATTTGCACATATCAAGGTTGATAGTTACTACATTACAAATTGTGAAAGCAGTCTTTGAAAGGTTCTATTACTGCTAGATGTAAGGAATACTTGATGGCATGTGAATACTATTGACATAGATGCTTATTGTACTTGTTTGCAAGATGAACTAATATCTCCTCTAGAGAGATATTTCTTGTTTTTATCCTGGTCAATTCACCTTGATCATACTATGTTGATCATCATGAAGTTGTTATCCATTCTTGTTACCATAGATATGTTCTTGTGAAAATGCTATTATACTGAAAATATTTGTATTGTTCTTGTCTCGGGAAGGTTCTCTTACAAGATTTCATGGAGGCTACCATGGAGATGTATTTGTTTGTTCCAAATAAGTTACCATGGAAGAATGATTGATCTCAACACTAGAAGAGTGTTGAAGAATGTTGTCTACTATTTTCCTTTGTTATTGTTCTTGTTCAAGGCAGGTCATAGGTGATAGCTATAGGAGGGAGATACAGTTGCAGTTGCAAGCATGGAGCAAATGACTTCATTAGTGGTGAAGCAGATGGTCTCACCAATTATCAATTATAAAGGAAGCATGGAAAGCAAAAGGAGTTTTGGACATCCTTCACTTAGATGCATGTCAAACTTCTCACTAAACGCAGCCAGGACTGTGATGAGGTCCATGATAAATATCCTGCATCTCCCAGGATTATAGTTCTAGAGGGAGGTAAGAATGGTGTATCAGGCATGGTAGAACCATAGAGATTTGAAGATCCACACCAAGATAAGATTAAGAAGAGAAGACCAACTTGAGCTTGTGAGATCATACAGAAAAGTATGATGCTCCGGATAGAAATTTCATAGAAAATAAGAATTCAAAACCATATTCTAGCTATAGAACCCTCCAACCTTTGAAAAAGTAATCAAGAAGAAAGAATAGAAGGAAGTTGTGATGGAAGAATATCAATCATGAAAAACAATGGATGAAAATTGTGCCTAAATGAGTTTACAAGATAAAGCATGCAGTAGATGGGAGTATAGATAAATACAAGGCAAGATTTGTGGCTAGATGTTTCTCCCATCATGAGGGAGAAGATTATGATGAGACGTTTTCTTCGGTTTCCAGATATGCATCTATTAGAGCCATCATATATCTAGCAGCATGCATGAGTTGGAGTTTACATCAAATGGATGAAAAAACCACCTTTCTCAGTGGAGTAATTGAGGAAGAAGTATATATAGAGCAACATCAAGGTTTTAAGGTACACCTATGAGAAACCCATGTATGCAGATTGAAAAAGGTCTTGTATGGACTCAAGCAAGCTCCAAGATCTTGGTATGCATGTATTGATAGCTATTTGACTCGAATTGAATTTTCCAAGAGTCATGTTGATCCAAACCTCTATTACAAGGTTGTGAATGATGCATCTGTGATTATATTATTATATGTTGCTAACAGGTGCAAAGCCTCTCATTATTCAGTGTAAGAAGGAGCTAGCCTCACAATTTGATATGAAGGATATTGGTCTCATGCACTTACTTGGGATTATAAGTATGGCATAAGCATGGTGAAGTCTTCCTAGGACAAGGGAAGTATGTTGTAAAGATCCTTCAGAAGTTTGGGATGATGGATTGAAAATCCATGGAAACTCCCATGGTAACAGATATGAGGAAGTTGAGAGACTTTGATTCTGATCTAATAGACTTGTTCCTATACCAACAGTTGATTGGCTCATTGATGTATTTGGTAAATACCAGGTCGGACATTTTCTTTGCTATGAACATCTTGAACTAGTTCCATGTGGAACCCAAACATGAGCGTTGGATAGTTGCAAAGCATATCTTGAGATATATTCATGGGATGATAACTTATGGTTTGAGATATGCCTCAAACAGTGAGGTACAACTACATGGATTTACTGATTTAGTTTGTGCAGGGAGTGTAGATGACAAAAATAGCACTTCTGGTCTATGTTTCAATTTGGGATCTGCTATGATATCATGGGCTAGAAGGAAACAAAAGTATGTTGCACTCAGCACTACAAAAACAGAGTATATTGCAGCTTGTGATGCTTGTACGAAAGCAGTTTGGCTCCGTAAGTTGGTTTTTGGACTGTTTGATCAGGTGTTGGATTCGACCGTGATATATTGTGATGGCTAGAGTTGTGTGAAGCTCTCAGAGAACTCGGTGTTCCATGACAGGTTGAAGCACGTTGAGATCAAGAACTATTTTCTCCGTGATAAAGTCCAGAGGGGAGAAGTGGTTCTCCAGTATATCTTCACTAATGACCAGACATCATATATTTTGACTAAGTCTTTGTCCAAGATAAATTTTGCATACTTAAGGGACAAGCTGGGACTTGTGGAGATTTCTCCCTTGGTTGAAAGGGAGGATATGACTTCTTCGGTTGGGAGGGAATGATGATATGTGGCATCATGGACTGTTAGTGAGCTATGGATCTGTATCATGCTAGTACAACTTAGAGATAGTCATACAGCTTAGAGATTATGCTTGCATAATGCTAGTTATGATCATTCTAGTACAACTTAGATATGATACATATGGTTGGAGTTGTGGATGATACAGTGGCCCGAGGAGTATCATGCTAGTATAGATTAGAGGTGGACATATAACTTAGATCTGATGTATTGACATCATGCTAGTTATCTTCATGCTAGTACAACTTAGAGACATTGTTGGTGAGACGCATCATGCTAGATATGGCTATGCTAGTACAACTTAGAGGTGGCATACAACTTAGATCTGATGCACTAGCATCATGCTAGATATGCCATGCTAGTACAACTTAGATATGACCATACAATTTAGATATGATGCATAGGACTCGTGTCATGTTGGATATGATCATGCTAGTATAGCTTAGAGGTGGCATATAGCTTAGATATGATGCATTGGCATCGTGCTAGATATGTCATGTTAGTACAGCTTAGAGATGACACAGTGAGGCAGTGATCTACATCATGCGAGTACAGCTTAGATGTGGAATACAGCTTAGAGATTATGCATTGGCATCATGTTAGATATGTCATTATAGTAGGGCTTAGAGATGATGTAGATGATACTCCAAATCATGTAATTACAACTTAGATACAATGCATTTGCATCATGCTAGTATGGATTAAAGTTGATGCAACTAATAACATTGTTGATGCAGGATGATATCAGATGATATGATTTGATTGTTGTGGAGACTATATATCTCTGGAAAATAGTGTTATGCTATTGTGGTGGATGTGTCCCATTGGTAGTGATTGTGTGTCATTGTTTAGTAGTTGTGTGCTACTAGGAGTGGTTTTTTACCTCTGAATAGTAGTTGTATACTACTATGGATAGACACAGTTGTATTCTATTGGATGGCATTGTAGTAGTTGTATGATACTATTTGATTTCCATGGAGACTACCACTAGTGTTGGAGATGATTTCCAGCTAGATGGATTGGTGATGATGTTTCTTGTGGTTTGATTTGTGTGATCATGAGATAGTATGTGTGGCTATGATGATGCTACCAGCAGAATGGTATGTTTGTGCTCAAGACCATTACCGTTAATACATCCCTGGATAGGAGGGAGTGTTGATGTTACGATAGCTGCGAGAGGTATTAACCTCCATGTGTAACCTTTGACGAGACTAGAATATTCCGAGAAACTAGAGAAACCCTAAACTATTGGATAAGAATCCTAGAAGACGAGTCGGCTTAAGAGAAAACCTAATATTAAGTTATTAGACTCCGGAAAGAGAATTTGGTCCAGTTAGGTGACTTGAAGCACTATAAATAGAGGGAACTTGATCTCAATTAGACTCACTCACTCTCACGACTTCACAAGGACTAATGGTGTGCATGACTGGAGGAGAGTTGCAGTTGTTGTAGTGGTGACTTGGTCTTTGGTTAATGGTTTTGGTTTCTCTACTTGGTACACTAGATTTGGAGAGAGGTACGTTATTTTTGGTTGGCTATATGTTCTAGTGTTTGCTTCTAGAATTATTCTAGATGTCAAGGTTAAGGTGCTCCGGGGTGGCCTTGTGCATATGGTTGGGTGACAATATAGTGATATTATCTATGGTGAAAGTGAGCACACTTATTATTTTAACATGAAGCTCCCTCTGGAGTATAAGAGAATGTTTATTCATCCCCAAAAGAAGATACACATGTGTGTTGTTGCTCTATCCTCAGCCAAATCGTAGACATGAAGGGAGTGATCATCTCAATTTTCATCTCTCGAATTATTGCTCACCTCACCCATTCAAAGCATTCGTAGTTGTAGAATGAAGGAGTATTAGAGAGCGTTGACTATGGATTGAAGCCATTTTTTGATGTGAAACTGTAATTTGCAATTTTTTAATGGATCAGATTGTGAGTTGAAGCAGACCTAGAGACATGGCCCATAAGGGGAAACTTTGTTATCAATTTGCAGTGCATTGCTTGCTATTTTTCCAGTTCTTATTTTTAAATTTCAGTCTTTTAATGCTGAATTTTAGTTAATTAAGCCAATTTTATTTGACAAAATTACGAGAAATTGAGAAAGAAGTTGAATTAGTAGAACAAATATTTTAGCACTAATTTTGTATCACATACTTTGGAAATTTAAATGTCCAAGTCTTTCATGTCAAATTCTACTCTAATCATCGATCTTGGCTATGAGTGCAATCAATCCTTGATCCTTCTAAGGGAAATCATAGGACATATCCTATCCTTAGGGTTAATAAGACCATTAGAAAAAAACCACAAAGTTATTGTTCATATACTTCACAATAAACCTATCAGGCTAGAATTCAACCTTCTTGCTAGTTTGGGTTAGTTGGGCTATAGACAACAAATTAGCACACAAACTTGGTACGCGATACACATCAATGATCGCACCATTCTAACATTCAATATTACCACAAACGGTAAAAATAAGTGCATAATCATCTGCCACAAATATTTCTTCTTATGTAGCTTTACTCAATGAAGAAAGGAGAGAAGCATCCTTAGCCATGTGATTGGTACAACTCGAGTTGTTTATCCACTCACTTTCAGAAGTGTGAGCATAAAATGCTTAAGAAGTACTAAAAGAGAATGCATGATTATCTTCCTTACCCTCTTAAATTCAATGTTGTAGGTCGATTCACTGGCTAGTCAACACTTCCCCTTCAAGCTTCTTGACTTTATACTCAAATTCTTTGGTCTTCTTCCAACAAGTCTTCTCCTCCTGTCTTATCTTCCCATAGTATCAACATGGCTTCTTCTTCTTACCTTTCTTAGTCGATGCCTAATCAACGTGCTTCTTCCTATCAGTCTAGTAGACACAATCATGTTCTTTATCTTGATTGTATTCTTCACCTCTTTATCTATAGTTCTATCAAACTTTTCCCTTAAGTATATGGGCATGTTTCTTAACCTCAAGTTTCCCTTCATCAATAAAATTTTCTTATGCCCTAATTAACAAACCACATAAAGAATCAAAGGAATAGTCCGTATTGCCTTCTTTTCTGGAAGCTCAACTGGCACAAAAGGTCAAACATAATACATCAATATCGGTTCTATAAGTTAACCTTCTTTCTTTGGAAAACCCATTGCACACCAACCCACTTTAAACTATAGCTCCTTCACATAAGCCAAATAATCTTCAATCCTATCAAGGGAGATAGGCTCAAGAGAGATAAATTATTTATCAATATACATAACCTTCTTTCGTTAGTCTCCTCAAATAGAGTCTTAAACTTCTTCCATATTTGATTTGGATAGTCAATCCCACTTGCATGAAAGTCAATCTCCTTATAAATGTAGGTAATTATAACCCCTACAACCTTAATATTCTTCCCATTGATGATGACCTTTTGTTGATCAATTGTAGGATCAAGAACTACAGTCTTTATAAACTACCAAAGAAATTTACTCTTCAATAATGTTTCCTTGTCGTGTGCCCACATACCATAATTGTGGCCATTTAGAATGGTAGGTTCTTGCAGATAACTCATAGTCACTTTGCAACACTAAATCCTTATTTAATATTCAAGTGAAAACCTTGCATCAATCTACTAGAGATATTTGATTCAATAGGAGTGAATGCAAGCAATAGCCTCCAAAGGACTTGTAGAAAACAAGCTAGGTTTCAAACCAACAAATATGATACCATGTTGGAAAGTTGGAGAACTAGGAAATTTGTATAAGGAAAAAGTTATGAATTCTAAGAAGATGTGGCATCTAAAGACATTGTTACAACATTGAAGCATAAGTAAGTATTGTTCAGCATACAATAGAAAACACAAAAACCTCATAAAACTTCCATTCACGTGTTTTCATAGACTGATCCATAGGATCAGCTATATATGCCCCCAAAGTATAACTAATTTCCTTAAAATTAGGAAGACGTATTCAAGTTTGATTGCCAAGGGCATGCCCAAATCTCTTACTTTTCTACATTGACTTGTGCACAAGTCGACTCTCTTGGCTAGCCCCTCAATAAAATCTATTATTTGACCCTTGTTTGTCGACTGACTATATCCAAAATATCTAGAGGTGTGATGAGCCTAATGTTCTAACACTTGGATACCTTATTATTCCAATTTCTTATATTTTCCTTATACAGGCACACTCTTTCGTTCTATACAAAATCCCACATTACAGTAACATGACCCTTCAACATTGTAATGGTGATAATCGAGGTGGATATCAATGGCCACCCTCCTATTCCACTGGCTCAAAGAACAGTTTCTATTTTGGTAGTTTTTCAGGTCCCAAACTTTTGGGGCCATTTTGAGGCCCTAAACGACGTTTTTTGGACTCGACAACACCTAGCAAATATTTAAAGGTAAATGATAGGCCGAACGGAATATGTACTACTTGGCTATACCTTTCCAACGATGTATCAAGCACCCCAAACAGAGATCGTATGCAAAAGTTACACCCTCAGGAAGTTGACGTATCAACTACCCCCATCGAGGCCCACAAACCTTTTGGTGTTTCATCTCCCGAGGTTAGGGTTTTGGATGTTCAAGGTTTTCTCATCTATGTTTTATGTTAAAAAGGCCTTTGGAGCCTCATTGTACTCATCTTCTTGTGAATGAGCATAGGCATCACATCTCTTCTCAGAGATAAGTTGTCACCATTCGAGCGATTTTGTTTCAGTCTGCATTTTTACAGTTTCAGCAAGTTCTATTTATTAATAGAAGTCAAGTTTTATTGTATCTTTGTGTGTTTCTTTGCTATACATTTGTATTTCATTTCGTTCCATTTATAAATCAGTATCAGTGGTATTAGAGCGGCCTGCACTTTATTTGTTTCTATGTGTAGGTCTCCTACAAGGTCAGGGTACAAGGAGTTGGGACTCAAAGTAGTTGATCCCTTGCAAGACCATCCTCGTCGATCACGATGGCCTCCCATGGCAGAATAAAAGAGAGTCGATCGATCATAATAACCTTTTAAACTATTGCTCGAGGAATCCCTCGTGCAAAAAAGGAACGATATGATGGATAACTTTGCACATATCCTTTGATGGTTGCCAACAGGCGACGCATCTTCATCAAGCGGCCACTTTGGAGGTGCCACCCTCTTCAAGGTACAAGCCAATTTTTATATCCCTTTATTTGAAAGCCAGATAGATGTGAATTCTTTAGATAAATGGTTGAATCTACCATAAGGGTATTTTTCGATCCATAATTTTTCCGATAGAGAAAATATTACCTTTAGGCTCCTTAAGGTTGTCCCCCATGTGAAGGATTGGTGGGAGACTTACTATGAGAAAACGACCACTAAGGAATCTGCAATATTTTCGGTTGCACCCACTTGAGATTCTTTCAAGGATGATATTAAGGAACAATATTACCTTATTGGAAGCTACAATGACCAGTATAGGAGATGGACGACACTACGACAAGAAAGGGACCAAACAGTACTAGAGTTCACAAATGTCTTCCATACCTTTCACACCAAGTTGGGTATCAAAGACTCCGAACGAAATATGGTGCTCAAGTATCGTCATTTTCTACATAGATACGGCCAAACAGAAATGGATTTTTTGGACATTTCATCACTAGGCACGGCTTATTGATATGTTGTCAAAATTGAGTAGAAATTTAAATAGAAGAAGTGAGAGTTTGGATCTGCAAATTCCTCACAGAAGAAGTAAGGCAAAGGTAACACCAAACCAAAGAAAAAATAACAGAGAAAGGATGGACTCCCTCAGGACAACCAATCCAAGTCGCAAACAAAGAAGGGTAATGAGAAGATTAATAAAGACAATGGGAAGTGGTGTGAACTCCATAAAATCCCATGGCATAACACTGATGAATGTCACTCGAAGTGTGTTGGATTACTGAGAGGGGGGGTGAATCAGTAATTATGTAATTATAATCCTTTTTCTTCAAATGTTATATCAATGTAGAATTATTATCCAATAATGAGCAGTAATAAATAAACAATCACACACATGCACAGTACACCAGTGTTTTACGTGGAAACCCAAATCGGGAGAAAACCACGAATTTTGATGTTTTCATTGGAAACCGTCGGAGAAACCCACGAAATGATTTTTCTTATATGTCTTGAAGAATTACATTCATTGGAAGCACCAACTTCCTTTTGTTTTCAGTACTGGCGGAAGGGCTCTAACCCCCTAGTTTCTATGGCTATAACTTGAGGGAAGCTCTAACTCCCAAATCTGGCTACAACGAGGAAGGAGGCTACAACCCCAATGTTCTCCGACTACAATGAGGAGGTGGCTACAACCACAGTCTTGCCTTGTCCGCCACCACGAAGTAGAAGTGGGAATGATGGAACCAACGTCACACTATCCCTGTGAGATATGCTGGCGTAAACAGCGCAATGAGTGCAGACCATGCATCAGCACAGCAACTCAGCGTAATCAACTTTGTACCGCCAAGCAAGTGCATCAACCATGCACCAACACCCGTAATCAGCACGTACCATAAACAAGTGCATCAACCATGCACCAACCTATAATCAACGTACCTTAAACAAGTGCATCAACCATGCACCAACCTCAGCATAAAATCCCTCATCCAATTTCATCATACAAATCTGATTTGCAGCTACATGGAGCACGGTGTATATGATCATTCCTTCAAACCTTCCTTAACTTTTTAAAAAAAAAGACTAGGGTACTTCATGAAACTTGTTTTTTAGTCTCACATGCCTAGTTTTGGATTAATTCGACAACCCTAACTTGAAGTAATCATAACTTTGAAGCGTAATGTATAAATATCTAAAAGCTGATACACAATGTTCTTCCAATTTTTTTATGCAAAGATTCCTCCAAGTGGCACTACTTGGAACTACTCTCATAAAGGAGTTATAGCAAAATGGCATACCTTGTTGAATTACGGCTTATTCTAGAAATGACCTTGTAGAGTGCTCCCCACAAAATATTGGATGAAATGATATGTTACATGGCATACTACGACGTACCCTAACAACACATTTGGTCTCTCACTAAATTTGGATGTTATGAAGAAGTTATGGCGTTTTTACACGAAACACTTATTTTAGACTAATTTCAGGTGACCTAAACCCTATTTTTTTCATGGAGTGTAACTCCAAAATATAATGACCCACAGTTTAATTTTTGAACCCTGAGATACTTGGATATGTTTTCTGCACATAGAAATTTCAAGGATCTGAATGGAAATTCTGAAAAAAGTTATATAGCGAAAATGGTGAGATGACACGAAAATAACATACCTTAGAAGCACCATCAAAAGAATTTATCCTACCTTGCATTTCGGCCTTCTTTTTCTTCACTTTCCTCGAATTTCGGCTTAGATATCATTTTTAAACCTGAGACACATATAGATATTCAATAATATCAAGTGTGATTCAAATGAGAGAGCCTTGCCTCTTATTTATGCTCTCAAGTAGCTTCCTTAAAGCATATTCTAGGTCCTTGGCCACTTTCCTTATTTTAGGGGTTGGGTCCACTTCTAATTCCTGCATTAGGGTATTATTGAAATAATTTATTTTTGTGATGCTTTGGTGCCAATACACTCATCACTTCACTTTATTGTTGCCTTTTAAAATCTCTTAAACCACTTTGATTACTTTGACCTTTTGGGGCTTCCTGGAGGTGACATATGAGGGTCCACCAACCCGTGGAGCCATAACTCTCTCAAGCAGGTGAGGGAGTTATGTGACATTATCTACCACGAAAATGGCATGACATGTACTATCCATATAGAATGGTATTATCTGAGAAAATATATCATAACTCATGCCAGGTTACCCATCAAACTTGGGTCCATTACCCAAACTGGGGTCTCAACTTCTCATGGCCATAACTCTTTAACCGTCGGAATTATGTGACGTTCCACATATAGGAAGATATGACAAGAATATACATCTAGGATATTTTCCTGAAAAATTCACTTTCCTTCATCTCATTATTCCACAATTAAGCAATATTTTCCCTGAAAAATTCACTTTCCTTCATCTCATTATTCCACAATTAAGCATGGGTTCTCTTACTCCACAAAGCGTCTTCCCGTGAGGGCTTTCACCATAAGGGGACCACTTTGGAGTTCATCTATATTTACTTCTTATCGACCATGAAAAAACAATAATGAGTCATATTTACATCAAGCACTATTGGTTCCATTACCCAAAACTTTGTGCTACGGGTCTTTCTTCAAGGGTTGACATCAATGACAACCAACCTTAATCAACAAAGTGGTCATTGGTGGCCGATTTGAAAGCCTCAGAGTCAGAGGTAGTTTTTGACTCTGAATTAGATCCAGACAAGGGGAAGCAAATCATTGATGCAGAACCTAGTTCCACTAATGCTACCACCAAGGTCCAACCAAGTGAACCAGAAGAACTGGAGGCAGGTGAACACCTTTTTCACTTGCAGATGTGGGTGGAGGGTGCTTCACTGCATTTCATTGTCGATAGCATAAGTCAAAAGAACCTGATCTTGGAAGAGGTCATCATGCAGTTAAACTCATTGATGACACCACACCTGCATCCCTACACCATAGGGTGGCTTCACCAAGGAAGAGATCTTTGCATCAGCCAACAGTGTCATCTTCCCTACGACATCAAGCCCTTCAAGGATGAGGTATTGTGTGATATTGCCCCCCTTGAAGTTTGTCATGTTCTTTTAGTCCAACCATAGTTGTGGAAATGACATGTTATATATGAGTCTAGACCTCACACTATTATTATTACTTTGGGTAGACAATTGTACAGGATATCAAAGGTAACTCCACCTACCGCCATTTCTTTGATCTCTGCTAAGTAATGCAGGAAGGTCATTTCCTATACCGGGATATTTATCTTCTTCATTATTTTCTCTCAAAGTGAATAGAAGGTCACAACCACATCCATGGACTCTTCACAAGGCCTCTCCATGCAGCAGATCAGGTGGAGAATATCATAGAAGAATACAAAGACATATTCTCCTCACCCACTCGGGTACCATTGCATTGTCGGGTCAAACATTCAATCGATCTAACCTCGAGTGCACCTCTACCCAATGGGCCAATATATCGGCGTTCTCTGATGGAAAATGAGGAAATAAAGCAACAGATCTAAGAGTTGATTCAAAAGGGGCACATCTAACCCAACTCCTCACCCTACGGGAGCCCAATTGTACTCATGCAGAATAAATATGGGACTTGGCGACTCAGAATTGATTACATGGCCCTAAACAAAATCATAGTCAGGAACCGGTACCCAGTTCTCTGAATTGACGACCTTCTTGACCAACTCAAGGGAGCTAAGTTTTTCAGTAGGATTGACTTGAAGTCTGGATACTACCAGGTTCCAATAGAACATATTGATGTATGGAAGTCTGCTTTCAAGTCCAAAGAGGGTCTTTTCGAATGTCTAGTCATGCCCTTTGGTTTGACAAATGCTCCAACAATTTTCATGAGATTGATGGATGATATATTACATCCTTTCACCAATTATTTTGTGGTGGTATATATGGATGATATCCTCATCTTCAGCAAGAATTGGGAAGAACACTTGCAGCATATTCAACAAGTCCTTCACACTCTGGGACAACACAAGTTATATGCTAACTTGGAAAAATGTTCTTTCAATATGAACAGGGTCCAATAGCTAGGCTACATTGTTGATGAGCATGGTGTGCATGTGGATCCAGCCAAGATCCAAGTCATTCATGACTAGACAGCCCTAACCACACTAACCGAGCTTCAAATTTTCTTAGTACTTGCTAACTTCTATCGCAAGTTCGTGTTGGGATTCTCCCATTTTGCATGGGCCCTTATCCAAGTGACCAAGGGTGGTGGCAAGGAAAATTTTGTGTGGGGGAAGTCACAACAACAAGCATTCGATGATATGAAACATCGCTTATGCTAAGATCCATTACTCTCCTTACTCGATATGAAACAACCTTTTGAGATTGATACCAATGCATGAGACTATGTCGTGGGTGCAGTTCTCACTCAGCACAATCATCCAGTGGCATATCATAGTGAGACACTATCAAGTGTTGTTATTAACTACCCCACCTATGAAAAAGAAATGTATTCCATTGTAAAAGCATGTTAATAATGGAAGCACTACATATTGGGGAAGGAGACAGTCATCCACACTGATCATAAGCCTCTACAGTTCATGAAAACACAAGGAAAATTGCAGAATGACCACCATCAAAAGTGGTCCACATACTTGTAGCAGTTCCATATCAACATCAAATATAAGATAGGGAGCACCAATCATGTCATTGACTACCTTATTTGACCTCCAGTTGCAATCTTAACCATGATGCTCCACTCATGTGGTCATGAGGCATCAAAGTGGCCCCCACTCTACAAGAACAATCATGACTTCACTACTACTTACTAGATGTTGGGAAGAGGTGCGTCTGTCACTGAATTTCATCTCTAGGATGGGTTTTTAAGCCATCTAGTCCACCTCTGTGTTCCTTCAAGTTAGATGGAAAGACATTTTGGTATGGAAAAGACCGTGGTAGTACTACAAAATCATTTATGTTGGTCAAAACTTTGCCAGGACGTCATAAAGTATATTAGGTCTTGCACTTCCTGAGCCTTTTCCAAACCAACCACTAAGAAGCAAGGCTTGTACACCCCTCTGCCTACTCCAGACAAACCATGGGAATCCATCTCGATGGACTAAATGTCAGGCCTTCCTTCAACCAAGCAGGGAAATGATTGTGTTTTTGTGGTGGTTGATCGGTTTTCTAGTATGGCCATCCTAACATCTTGTAAGAAGAATATTACAGCAAAGGCCACTGCCAAGATCTTCTTCAAATAGGTGTGAGTACACTTCGGGATACCACATACCATCATATCATATCTGGACAACAGGTTCCTAATCACATTTTGGTCCATCCTCTAGTCACTGTTGGACACCAAGCTCACCAAATACACTGCATTCCACCCCCAAACTGATGGCTAGATAAAGGTTGTCAAAAGAATGATCGTACATATCTTTCACATGTACAAATCCAAACATCCACTCACATGGGATGAGAGTCTCCCCTATGTTCAACATAGCTATAACATAACCCTTCATAGCTCGACCGACCACGGTCCCTTTTAGGTGGGGTTGGGATTTCAACCATCGAGTCCCATTGATGTCGTGTTGCCCCTTGCATCTGAACAGGTACAATCATCCCATTCTCAATATGAGGCCGAAAAAGACACCAAGTTTATTGAATGGATTCAGCACATCCGACAACATTTCCATGATATTTTACAGAAATCCAATGCTAAGTACAAACAATGTCATGATCAACACCGGGAGTCACACAAGTTTCAAGTGGGAGACAAGGTCTCGTTGCATTTACAGAAAGAGCATCGTACCACACCCCATTGGAAGCTTCATCCACTTCTCTATGGAAATTACACTATCACCAAGGCTATTTGTGACAATGATTTTGAGCTAAGTATTCTCCCCTTCCTTTTCCTACACCCAATGTTCAATGTGGACCTCCTTCAACTGTACTTCCCACCATTATTGGACACATCATAGATCGAAGAGCAGTTGAAACCAACAGAGATCAACCCTGACTGCATGGAACAAGAAACCATTGATCAGATCATGGACACTCAAATTAAGGGCAGTCACCAATAGAGGATCCATCTTTATCAGGTTGTCAAAGCAGGGAAGCTCCTGTACCAAGGCAAGTGGCTCACCCAGGGCCAAGTTTAGGAGAAGTTTCCCCATCTGATGGGACGTTGAATGCAATGTAGACCATTTATTCCTAAGGGAGGAGGACAAATATAGGTGGATATCAGTGGTCACCCACCTATTCCACTAGCTCAAAGAACAATTTCCATTTTGGTAGTTTTTTTTACAGTTTTTTGGGTCCAAACTTACGGGATCGTTTTGAGGCCCTCAACGACATTGTTTGGACTCATAAATGATTAACATGTAGCCAAAGGCAAATGCTATGCTGAATGGAATATGTACTCCTTGTCTATACCTTTCCAATGGTGTATCAAGTGCCCCAAACAGAGATTGTATGCAAAAGTTACGCCCTCGAGAAGTTGACATATCAACTACCCCCGTCAGGGCCCACAAACCTTTTGGTGTTTCATCTCCCGGGGTTAGGTTTTTGGATGTTTGGGGTTTTCTCGTTTATGTTTTATGTTAAAAAGGAATTTGGAGACTCATTGTACTCATCTTCTTGCGAATGAGCATAGTTGTCACATCTCTTCTCAGAGATAAGCTGCCACCATTCGAGCGAGTTTTTTCAATCTACATTTTTACAGTTTCAACAAGTTCTCTTTATTAATAGAAGTCAAGTTTTATTGTATCTTTGTGTGTTTCTTTTCTATACATATGTATTTCATTTCGTTCCATTTATTAATCTGGATCAAGTGAACTTCACCTTGTTTGTGCCTTTGATTTTCTCTTACTCGAAGTACCTTTCCATCTCACCTATCCAATCTATCCTAAAGCACAAGTGAACATAGCTTAACATACATTAGAAAACACAAAACTTCATAAAAAAATCCATTCACATGTTATGATAGACCGATCCACAGGACCATCTATGTATAGCCCCAAAGTATAACTAACTTCCTTAAAATTAGGAAGATGTAGTCAATTTTCATTGCTTGGGCCCAGGTCTCCTACTTTTTATAGCTCCGATGTGGTGATTTATGGAGAAATGATTAGACACATGCCATTAGAACGTATTTATTGCAAATTCATATATCAACACGTACTTATCATATCTTACCTTGAGTGGTTCTGCAGGTGTGGCATGGATTGAGTCTTGGCAGTGGAGGATACAGTCCCATCAATGGTTCTAGCCGGAATTGCAACGTCGGTGTTATTGGTTTCATCGGTCAGAATTGCAAGAACAATGATGTTGGGAAATGTGAGTTGCAAGTGGAGTTGCAGGGATGAAATTGCAACACTGATAGTGTATCTAATGGTGGGGATATGAATTGCAACATAGGTGATGGAGGGGAAAGGTGTGGGTGGAAAGTGAAAAAAATGGAGTGAAGTTGCAAGTAAATTTGAAACGACATGAGTTGCAGCAACAAAGTTGCAGCAATCAAAATGAAATGATTGAAACTTGTTAATGGGAAGAAGTCACGACATGAGAGTTGCAGTGACAAGGCTACAACACGAATTATGTTGTATATGGTGAGGATTTGAGTCACAACATCGGTGGTGCAGGGAAAAGAGGAAAAGTAGGAAAATGAAATGATGTTGCAAGTGGAGTTGCAGTGAAAAGAGTCACAGCAATGAAGCTACAGCAGTGAAAACATATTGATATTTGGAAAAAAAACTGGTGAGTTTTGCAAACTGAAGGAAGGTTGCAACGAAGTTGCAGCCAAGAGAATGGGGGAAAGGAAATGAATAGGGAGGGTTGCAAATGAAGTGGTAGTCAAAGAGATTGGAAGGAGAATTTGGGAAATGAATATAGAGGGATTCAAATGAAGGGACATCTAAAAGAATTAGGACAAGAGATATGAATTTGGTAGGGGAATTGCAGGAACAGGAGTCACTGCAATGAGAATAGTTGCGGCAACAAGGGAAACTACAGCTATGCGAGTTGCAACACTGGAAATTGTAGTAGAAACCAGAGTTGCAGCAACACAAAAATTTTGTGACAAAGGGTGTTGCACCAAAAATAATTGCAACAACTGAAGTTGCAACAATAGGAAATGGGAGCAACATTATTCTTCCTCCGCAGATCCTGAAAAAATTTATTAGAAGAACACATTTCTATTGAAATTTATTAAAAAGGATCATGACATAACCATCATGAAACCATGAAGTTCCCTTCATAAATTTTATTTTATTTTATTTTATTATTATTATTTTTTATGGGATGTGCCAGCTAGGCTAGTTTTCACCTTTTTTTTTAATTTATTTATTTTTTATTTTTTAGAACAAAAACTATCCAACGGGAATGAGCTCTAGGTCACTATTGGACCATCCATTATTGACTTTTCTAAGAAAGGATTCCTTTGAATAGGGTCACTGATATAAGTGAAGTTTGTGTCCATTGGGCATTAGAGGAATCTTGTCTTCATCGATGGTGCAGATTTTAATGGCCCCATTGTCATAGACTGTGTCAATCTCATATGGGACAAGCCATCTGGTGTGAAATTTTGCTCTGGAGTATTTGAATTTGGAGTCGAATAATAATGCATAGTCTCCAACCTTAAAAAAAAAAATCTTGATAAACTTATTGTGTCATTTCGCCCTTTGATTCTATATGACTATGGCTCGATCTCAGGTATCATGTCATACTTCGTCCAACTCATTGATTTGGAGCAGTCTTTGCTTATGAGCCTCTGATAGTTCCAACCCAAGTTGCACCGATGTCCTTAGTGTTTGGATATATGTTTCAATGGGTAGTAGCAGTCGCTTTCCATAGACTAACTCATAAGGTCTACAACCTGTAGTAGTCCTCTAGGTGGTTTTGTAGGCCCATAAGGCTTCGAGGAGTCTATCAACCCAATCCTTGAGTGTAATCTGACGGTTTTTGTAATGATGGCCTCAAGGATCTTGTTACTCCTCTATACTTGTCTGTTTTCCTACGGATGATATGGTGTTGTTACACGATGCTTGATTCTATAGCTGTCCATCAGATCTTTGACAAGTCGTGATGTGAACTAAGTTCCTCCATCTGTCACTATCTCTCGTGGTATCTCGAACCTTACAAAAATTTCCTCATGGATAAATTCTACCACTTCTTATTTGGTTGCTACCGAAAGTGCCTTTGCCTCCATCCATTTGTAACATATTTTTTACAAATGAGGATGTAAGAGTGTCAACGAAATGGGGGATCTATCGATCCCACAAAATCAATGGCCCATTTTTCAAAAGGTTATAACACCATCTGTGGTTGTAGTGACATTTCATTTGTTTGTACAGGTCTACCCATGTGTTGGCAATTGTCGCACCTCTTCACATATTCTTTGGTATATCTCAAGAGTGTGGGCCAATAATACCCCTGGTGGGGTATCTTGTACCCAGTGCTTTTATCTACAAAGTGTCCCTCACATGGCCCATCATGACAGGCTTTTAGTATTTCATGGATTTCCTCATGTAGTACACACCTTTTGATAATCATATTAGCCCTAGTGTAGAAGAGGCAACCATCAATCCATGAGAATCTTTCACTTTTCCCGATTATGTTTTGTAATTATTTGGGGGTCAGATGATGTGGAAGTTTACTTGCAACCAAAAATTTAGCAATATCTGCAAACCAAAGTGAGTTACTAGATACTGCAAAGAGGTATTAATCTAGAAAACGGTCTTCTATCGGAGGTTCATTCTCATTAGATTTTATTTTAGAAAGAAATTCAGCCACTAAATTATCTTTTCCCAATTTATCTAAAATGGCAATGTCAAATTCTTGTAATAAAAGAAACCATCTAGTGACCTTGTCATTTGTGATTGGTTTGTTCACTAAATATTTAATAGCAGCATGATTAGTATGCAAGATTACAGAATATCCAGTGATGTAGTGTCTAAACTTGTTTACTGCATGGATAACAACAATAAACTCTTTCTCAGTTACCAAGTAGTTCAGTTCAGTAGGCAAGAGATTCTTACTAACATAGTGGATTGCATATGGTTATTTTCCTTCGAGTTGTCCGAGGACTACTCTGATAGCCGTGTCAGATGAGTTTATGGAAATGTGGAATGGGAGGGTCCAATCATGCCCTCTTAGTACAGGAGCTTCAGATACTTTGATTTTTAATTCATCAGGCGCATGTTGACATGTCTTTGTCCATACAAACTCAATATATTTGCTAAATAAGGCAAATAATGGACGAGCAATACATGAAAAGTTTTCAATGAATATACGATAATAACTAACATATCTTATAAATATTTGTACCTACTTCTACAAAGTTGGAGTCGAAAAATTGAGTATTACCTTTATTTTCTCTGGGTCGACTCGAATACCTTTTTCCGAGATATGATGTCCCAGTACAATGCCATCGGTTGCCATCATGAAACACTTTTCATTACTAAGGGAAACATTTGACTCCATGCACCTAATTAATATATTTTCAAGATTGGCTAATGCTTCATCAAATTTGTCCCCATATGTTGTAAAATCATCCATATAGATTTCCACGTAGTCATGGACGATATCAGAGAATATACCTATGATGGCTTGTTGAAAGGTGGTGGGGGCATTGCATAACCCGAATGGTAGAACACGGTAGGTGAATGTCCTCCAAGGGTAGGTAAACGTTATTTTCTCTTGGTCTTTTGGGGCGATTTGGATCTAGTTGTATCCATTGAAACCATCAAGGAAAGAGAAATACTTCTTTCGTATGAGCATGTCCAGGACCTAGTCTATAAACAGTAATGGGAAGTGATCTTTATGTGTTCCTTTGTTAAATTATCGATAATATACAAAAATCCTCCATTTAATCTTATTATTTGGTACCATGACAAGAGGGGAGACCCATTGGCTATCATAAATGGGATAGATGAAGTTAAGTGTAAGCAATTTATGTAGCTCTTCTTTGACTATGTCTTTCATTGTTGGGTTCATCGAGTGTTGAGGTTGAAGAATGGGTCTCTATCTTTCCTTGATACACACACACACACACACAGATCAGGGTCGATCCCCTTCATGTCAGGGTAATATCAGGTGAAGGCATCATTGTGCTTCCACAACACTTGAACCAATAGCTCTTTTTGTTGTTTGGTTAGTCCTTGGTTGATTTTCAAGGTTTTCCGTGGGCATTTTTCTTATACGGGTTTGTTTTCAATGGGTGAGATGCTTGTGGAAGCTAAGGAAAGTTGATTTTTTGGTTTCAAAATATGCTCAAGAAGATATGTGTTTTGTGAGGAACAGGAGGAGGCTATAAAATAATTGATTTCATCATCCTATGTTTTATCTCTTATGGTCAAGTATTGATCTCTGGATAGGATCTCATGGGCTTACCCTTCTTCATCACTTTCATTTTCGTCAACCCAAAGTGGTATTTCTAGGTCTATGTTGGGTTTGGAAGGAGGGTAGAAATTTAACTGTTTAGTGGATGTCCCATGGTAAATAGTCATGTTGTGTAACCGGCAACCAATGTAGGCATCGACGATGGTTAACCATGGTTATCCAAAGATTAAAGGATACCCACCCAGAGAGGTTTTAGGTTGTAGGACCATGAAGTCAATGGGATATTCCCATGAATCCACATATATCACTACATATTCTAGAATGCCTTCTAGTTTAATTGTGGATCTATCAGCGAGTTGAAGAACCGTGGGGGTTCCCCCAAGGCCTGTAAGTCCTAAGGCTTGCATGGTTTCATGTGTCATAATGTTGATGGCGACCCCTAAGTCAATTAACAAGTTAATAATAAGTGTATTATTGATTTTCACATTAACGACTGGACTTCCAGGGTCAAAGTATTTAGTCGCGAGAACTCCCCCCATCATTAGCTGATAGTTTTCCCATGACATGAATGGTTTGGGGATCCTTTTATTTCCTACCGGGCTTTCGCAAAAAAAGTTCTCATACCACTTTTGAATAGACATACACATTCTTTTGTTCTCCTAAGAAATCGAACTCAGGGTGTATAGAAGGTTTGACTTGATTTAGCCTTTTAGGATAGGGTGGGTCCTAAAGTGCAGGGTGGGCATTTTTGGTCTTTGAAGGTTCCTGAGAATTTTTTTGTTCTGATTCTTCATTTGTGACATCCTCATTTCGATCTTCAATGTTAATGCGAGGTTGGTCATTGGTTATACTCTTCCTATATCAAAGGTGAATATCATTACAAGTAGGGAAGAGATGGAGCAAGTCGGGTAGGTTGCAAGTCCAGCAGCTTGCGTTGGTTGGGCTGGCCTCCCATTATTTGGGTTAGGTATGGGTTGTGCAAGTAGTTATGGTCGAGGAGGGGTGGATGTATATGCCTATATCTGAGGTGGGGGAAGAAGTTGCATCGATGGTTGTGTCATAAGTTGTTGAAGTCCTCCCATGGTGGGATTTCTCCAACCTTGTTTCCATAATTGATTGGGAGGAAGAGATACCCATTGTTGAGTTGGCATTGTCCATGGTTGAGAAGAATATTGCATTGAAGGGTTAGTCCAATATGAATTAAAATATTATGATTGATATTGGATCATACCTTGAGGTTTGGGTTGCTAGGGTCACTTTTGAGAGACATAGCATAAATGTTTCGACTCCTCATCTTTTTTATAGATGGCCTTTAATCCAAGCAAGGATGGACAATTATGTATAGTACGGTCTTCATTGCATATCCCACGGACCTCAATATGATCCAACAAACATTCTCTCTTTGGATGCTTTGTTCTACACTTTGGGAAAAAGATAGTCAATGCTCATTATATTTCCTTGTGCTTCTTCTTTATTTGTAGTGTATCCAGTTGGGAACTTAGGGAACTAAGTATATCTGTTTTAAAATATTCAAACATGTTCCTGATTTCTTCCCCCGCTACTCCACTTTCAATGGTATTTCATGTTATTTCCAATATATCTCTTGGCCCTTTTCTTGTTTTAGACGTTCCTCTATAATACTTACGATAAAGTTCAAAGATAATGTTGTATTCTAGCGGAGAGATGTCTCCTGCACCCATAAGGTTGAGGAGTTCTATACAATCATCTCAGATTCCTCTTAGAAATAATACTTGTTGTGTTTCAGGAGCCAAGTCTCCTTATTTTTCCTTTTGTAGGTTGTAAGTGAATCGCTTGATGTAGTCTTCCAATCTCTCATCTTCACGCTGCATCATTTTGAAGACTTCTTCCCTTCTTTCCTTGTCTTTGCAGTAATTTTGGTATTTTTCCATAAATTTCTTTGTCATTTGGTCCCATGAGATGATGTTATCCTTTATAAGGCCCATGAATCATCCTAACGCAATGCCCTTAAGTGTAGCAAAAAAGAGCTTCAATTTATGTGTATCTGTCGCATAGTCGTAGCTTCTGCAAAGTACATCAAACTTGAAGAGGGAGGTATCATGATCTTCTTTAGATAGCCCATGAAAGTTTAGCAAGGTGGAATGAGGGATCTTCTTCATCTTGGTCTCCTCATTGGTTTCTTTGATTGGGAATCTGAAACTCGTGGGTTCCTCTTTGACTATTTTGTGTGCCATTTCTTTACGAGGGTTGTCCTCTACTTCGAACGGTGCCTCGGGAAAAAAGGAACTCCTCGGAATGATATTGCTCCTATGATAATGGGATCTCAGTGTATATATATCCTTGCATAGTCTCTGATACCAGAGGAGATGCTTCAAGCTACTTTTTGGCAAGGGAACTTGTTGTGGGTGATAAGTAATTCGGTTGATGATGCTCCTTCCCTTTTTGTGATTGACCTACACTGTTAGATTTTTGGGGGGGGGTTGGAAGAGACAGTAAATCTACCATGCTGGTCTTGAGATTTGGGCATAGAAAAAACTTAGAAAATCATCCTACAAATTACTGAAAATAAATCATAACATCTATTCTAGTGAAATGAAGAAAAATGTTAGGATATTTAGACACTTAGGAGTTAGTTAAGATCTACTTGGTCTAATGTGTCATTAGGTAAAAGTGTGTTTCTTTAGTATGCATTAGTATGCATTTGTAGTTAGGAAATCCGAAGATCACAATATGTTCGTCCTCTGTTGGAATACATGTGTTGTCAAGCATGGTATCATAACTTGTTTGAAGACCCGCTCCTATTGTAGATCGAGATCGTGAAGACAAGTTGCCTCATCTTCGTTTTATGCCATTTCCTTACATTGATGGGATGAGAGGACTATTTCATTGCGTCCATAGCACTTTTTTTAGTCAAGAATGCTTTTCGCTTCACTCGAAAAGGTTTTTGTTTGCCCAAGATACGGTTATTTCAGCTAGATCCAGAGGTATAAAGCCTGAATACGCCCTTTTAAAAATTTTGCAGAGTATTATTTCGGTTTTATATTATTTGTTTCCGGGTTGCTACTCTTTTAGATCTGCGTATGCTCTTTGCCCCACATCCTGTTTGATCTCGAAAAATCAGAAACATATAGGAAAATATGCATTTTTCGAGTAAGCTAACCGAGATCTAACCCTTCTTGTCATCGAGAAGCGAAACAATTTTCTTGTGTGAAAAGAGTTTTTTTTTAGCATGCTCTCCAAGGCCATCTTCCACAACAACAAAAACAACCCCAATCCTCCTGCTAAACAATACAATATGTTTTGCTAGCCCACTTGGTTAAAAGTTGCCTTATTAAGTAAGAGGTCTTGAGTTCAAGTCTCTCTTTTTGTTACTTTATTTTTCAAAAAAAGTAACAAAAAGAGAGACTTGAACTCAAGACCTCTTACTTAATACGAAAACTTTTAACCAAGTGGGATAGTAAAGTGTATTTCACTTCAAGTATAAAAGTGAATCACTATAATTAGTTTTAATAATTTATTTTAGAGTTATTTATTCTGTATGCAGCTTTCTTTTATAAAGTAACTTCATTGTAAAAGTGATTCCCACTTCTTTTTATAAAAGTGGCTCACTCCATAAAACAACTTACACCGCCATGTTATCCTTTGGTTACCATTTATGTATTTTTTAAAAAGGGCATAACTTTCACATCCGAAGTCTGTTTTTAGTGCCATTTTTTTAAAACCACCTAATTTTTCGATATATTTTCATTCACATCATTAGCTTCAGTTTTTAAATCCATATTATCTACATATTTAATATGTCTTCTTCCAATAATTTGTTGCTTACCAACACCAATTACTTCCAATGGAAATATCATATGGAGGATTTATTAAGAAGTAAAGGCTTGTACTGGATTACCTTGGGAAAGGAAAAAGAACCCACTGATGCTGATAAGAAAGTCAAATGGGCTAATAGAGGTGATGAAGCACGTGGACTGATCAGAATGTCCATCTCTCCTAATTTAAGGTTCCACCTTAAAGAAATTTATGACCCCAATGAAGCTTGGGAAAATATTGAATCTGTGTTTGGTAAACACAATATTAATCGAGCACATCAGTTATCAAATCAAATATTGACTTTAAGTCCAAATGATTTTTCTTGCATTGAAGACTATCTATCTAAGTTTAAAACACTTGGAATTTTGTGTGAATAATGTGAGATAAAGATGGAGGAAGAGAGTTGTATCTATATTATTCTTTCTAAGCTATGTAGTGCATATTATGTGTTTTTATCTACCTTTTATGCCATGAGAGAGGCTCTAGGGAAAGCTTATCAAAAACCCACTCTTGAGTCCTTTTGTGATGCTTTGATTAGAGAGTAAGATAAACTTGTACAACTTAGAGTGATCAGCATTGCAGGTACCTCCAACAAAGCCTTAGTCATCCAACAGAAAGATAAACCGAAAAATCCCAAGAAGCAACATCCTCGCCACAACAACAAGCAACATAAGGGTCCCAAACCCACTCAAACAACTTCATCTCCTAATGGTGAAAAAGGAGAAAAATCTAAAAATAAGAAGACTCACAGACATTGCAACTTTTGTGATAAAGATGGTCATGATGAGTCCAAATGTTTCAAGAAGATGGTAGCTTTAGAAGCAACGATGAAGAAGCACAAGATTGGTATTAATTCTACTTCTTCTTCTTCTTATTCTCATGGACATGCACTTTCTACTTCTAGTTTGTCCTTCAATGCAACTTCTAATTATTCTTATGATGAGTGGCTTATTGATTCTGGAGCATCTTATCATATGGCTAAGGATAAAGACATATTTTCTTCTCTAAATGAATGTAACACCAAGAAAATATTTGTTGGTGATGATAGATTTCTTAGTGTTGTAGGATTTGGAACAATTCAAGTAGATAATGATCATTTCAATGATGTATTATTGTTCCAAGTCTTTCTTGTAACCTTTTATCAGTATATCAAATCACTCATTCAGGTGAAGGTAAAACCGTAGAGTTTTTACCTCACCAAGTTGTAATCAAGGATCTAAAAGATCCTAAGCACGTTCTTGCAACTATAATTATTGATAATATTACCAGGTTGTATATGTTTGACAAATTTGGGTCATCATCTTTTCTATCATTTTTTGTTACTCGTAGCGATGACTTGAGAAAACTTTGGCATGAGTGGATTGGTCATCTAAACTATCACTCATTGCAGCAACTATGTAATCAACATATGGTGATTGATCTTCCTCTTGTTCCATGCAGAGATGGTGTTTGTGTCGGTTGTGTTCTCGGCAAACATCATTGGGAAAAATTTAACAAATGTGCCTCTTGGCACGCCTCAGGCCCTTTGCAACTTGTTCACAGTGACTTGTGTGGTCCACTTTCTTCTCCTCTTTTTTTTCTAGGTGCAATTATTTCTTAACTTTTATTGATAACTTTTCCAAATGTACTTGGGTTTACTTCTTAAAACTTAAGAGCGAAGTTTTTGACAAGTTTTGGGCCTACAAGGCCCTTGTAGAAAATCAATCTGGACATCAAATTCAAAGGTTAAGAATAGATAATGGAGGAAAATATGTGAACAATAATTTTACAATTTACTGCACTACACAGGGGCATCCAAATGCAACACATTGTTCCATATACACCACAACAAAATGGTGTTGTTTATAGAAAGAACAACACATTAAAAGAAATGGCTAATTGTATGATCCAATCTAAGGGATTAAGTCTAAAGTTTTGAATTACATAGTAAATTGCATTCCCACAAAGGCTCTTAAAAATATAACACTAAAATAAGCTTGGACTAAAATTAAACCAGATGTAAGTCACTTTCGTGTATTTGGCAGTATAGCATGGGCTCACATTCCTAATGAGAAAAGGAAAGCATTGCAGCCTAAAAGTGAGAAGTGTATATTTGTTGATTATTCTGAAGATGTCAAAGGTTATAGAGTTATTTAACCACATTGTAATGAAATTATTATTATCAGAGATGTTAAATTTGATGAAAATATATTGGCCTGCGAGCCTAATTCGGTGATTGTGCCTTCTTCGGCATGCAAGCCATCTTCAAAATTTGTGCCTTCTTTTGTTCCTATTCTATTTTCTTCTTCAGACGATGAGAGTGAGGATGAAAATCCACCTCCACCTGCTCACCTTCCTCTATATGAGTCCTTTGAACCTGAACCAACACCAACTCCACCACTTCCTAGATGGATCTGTTCAACATGAGAAGCAGTTAGTAATCTTGTCAGTGATCCTTCAAATCAGCGTCGGACACATTCATAGTTCTAGCGAGCCTCTTTTATTTTAGCTCAAGTTTCAGAGACTCGTGATCTAGAGACATTTGCAGAAGCTTTAGGTTATCCAGATTGGGATACAACAATGAATGAAGAGTATCGTTCTTTAATGGCAAACGATACTTGGGATATTGTAACTCTTCCAAAAAGAAGAAAACTTGTCATATGTAAATGGGTCTACAGAACTAAGTATGCATTAGATGGAAGTGTTGAAAGACACAAGGCTTAGTTAGTTTCCCAAGGATTTTCCCAAGTTGAAAGAATTGGCTATAATGAAACATTTTCCCATGTAAACAAAATGAATTCCATCCGCCTTGTCCTTGCCCTTGTTGCCTCAAATAAAAGGGAGGTCCATCAGATGGATGTTAAATCCACCTTCTTGCATGGAGATTTGCAAGAAGAAATCTACATGGAACAACCTCTTGGCTATGTCCAAAATGACTCTAGCCTTGTTTGTCGCCTTAAGAAATATATTTATGGTCTTAAGCAAGCTCATAGAGCTTGGTATTCCAAAATGGACAACTTTCTTATTAACATCAAATTCTCTAGATGTCATTCTGATCCTAATGTCTATACCAAGAAATTAGGAATTCATCTCATAATCCTTGTCCTTTATGTTGATGACCTTATCAGTACTGGTAATGACTCAAAACTTTAAACCATGTGAAAACCAGCCTTAAGAAGAAATTTGAAATGACGGACTTCGTATTTTTGCACTATTTCCTTGGCCTCCAAGTTTTGCAAACCAATGAAGGATTTTTTCTTTTCTAGTCTAAGTATGCTTATGACATTCTTCATCGCTTTCACATGGAAGATTGTAAACCAACCCCTTCTCCCTTCCATTCTGGAGTCAAGCTTGTTGCCACCTGTACTTCTCCCGAAGTTGATGCCACCTTGTACCATTAGTTAGTTGGTAGCCTCTTATACTTGACTCATACCCATCCTAATCTTTCCTTTATTGTTGGTATCGTTTCCCGGTATATGAGAAAACCCAATGAAATCCATTGGAAAGCAGCTAAAAGGATACTTTGTTATGTCCATGGTACAGTTTAGTTCGGGATACATTATAGTTCAAGGGGGACTCCTTTATTGGTTGATTTCACTAATTCAAATTGGGTCAGCGACCCTGATGATCGGAAGTCTACTGTCGGTTATGTTTTCATCCTTGGTTTAGGACCTGTCACTTGGGCCTGTAAGAAACAATAGACTATTGCACTTTCTTTAGTAGAAGCAGGGTATCGAGTAGTGATAAATGCAAGTTCAAAAACCTTGTGTCTTCGACAGATCCTTTCAGAGTTTGAATTCCAGCAACAACATCCAACCAACCTTTGGTGTGACAATCAGAGTGTCATATAGCTCGCCAAAGACCCGGTTCAACATCAATGCAACAAACACATCGAGATACACATGCACTTCATCATAAAGCTCATTCGTGATCAAGTTATTGAAGTGCTCTTTTTCCCTACAAAAGATCAAGTTGCAGACATTTTCACAATGTCTCTTACATAAGCAAAGTTTTCCAAACTTCAATCTATGTTAGGAGTTCGGGAAGTTGTCATCAAGGGGGGATAGGCTCTAATGCCTCCTTCCTTCTACTATTGTGTCACTATTGTAAATCCGTCAATCCTATCCCAAGTTGTTGTTAAGGGGGGATGTTAGGATACTTAGACACTTAGGAGTTAGTTAAGATCTACTTGGTCTAATTTGTCGTTAGGTAAAAGTGTGTTTCTTAGTGTGTTTCTTTAGTTTGTATTTGTAGTTAGGAAATCTGACGATCACGATATTTTCCTGACATAGAGTGATCCGACGGTTCATATTCTCCTCAATATTAACCACCATTGATCCATGGCTTAGCACCTGATTCATCCATGATCTCTATTTAAAGAGTATGGAGGGTCATTTGCTTATGATCGATTGTAAGAAACTCTCTTGTAAAATCTCTTTGTAATCTTTTTCTTTTGCATTAATAAACTGCTCCAAGTGGTTGCGTTGGCTAGGGTCGTGGATGTTTCCCCATAGGGGTTTTACCGCCTCAAAACATCGGTGTGTTGATATTTGATTTGGTTGTGTGAGTGGTTAGTGAAGGTGTTCATCCTCTGTTGGAATACATGTGTTGTCGAACAAAAAATCCACACAATTTAAACAACACTACTTTCTTTTGACAGTTCCCCGACAAAAATGCCAAAAATGACAGACATTTCAATTACTTTCTAATTAACTTGGTAAGAAAATGAAGAGTTGTACATTTAATTATCAATTTGGGGCTCGTATGGAACTTGCAAACAGTCGTACATAATCTATGCAAGAAAAGTGTTGTTTTCGATATGGCGTTGTAGCACTTTAATGTTACAATTCAAAGACTCATAATACTTAATTAAGTCACCAGACTATGCTAAAGCCTATGTTTCTCTATAGAAATCAAACCACACTTGTGGGAATTGAAATCACACTTGTGGAAATTCAAATCACACTTGTGGAAATTCAAATCGCACATGCGGAAATTGGAATCACACTTGCAGGAATTAAAATCACACTTGCGAGAATTGAAATCACACTTGCGGAAATTGAAATTACACTTGTGAGAATTGAAACTTGTGTTATGACCTATTGGTGACTTGCAAGAATTGAAACGTGTGCTATGACCTATTGATGACTTTCTCAAGTATAATGAAGATCTTATATTGACACAACAATTAAGTGTTTGTTCATTCAATATTAATCCAAAATCTCAAAGACTAAACCTAGAGGGATTACGAAAACACACTAAATGTAGTTGTAAGCAGAGTTGCAACAATGGAGCTGCAACACAAAAAGAAATCTAAGTGAGTTATAGCAATGTGAATCGCAACAATTGAATTCTCTTATAACCAAAAAATTGAAGAGACACAAGTTGTAGCAATGAAAAGCGCAAAATGATTGTGACGTTATGAGATACTGAACTTAGAAAACAAGCCACTCATAAATTGTAACATTGTTTTGTAGATTGGGAATTACAGGGGACTGAAAGATAATTTTGAAATATGATAACTATACTATGATTCTATAACAATAACAAACCAGAGAACATTTACAGCATTTGAATAAAGTTATGAACTTGGAATTACATCAATTGAAAGCAACAAACGATAGAATAAACCAAACATAAGTAAAATACTAATTCTAACATTATTGTTACAGATAATACCTAATTAAGAAGGGGGCCCTACCCCCTTAGGTGAGGTACTGGGCTACGAAACCAGAATCACATGATCAATCAATACATCAACACTCAACTAGAAAGTCCGAACCGAAATTATATTGTCGTAGCTTGAAAAGATACAATAACAACAAAATGTAGTTGCTAGAATATTTTTCCTCACCCTCAGCTCTGGGAGCCAAGGTTTTTATACAATGTGATTTATATTCTAAAATTACACAACCAACGGATGGAGAGTTGTGAGAATCTGTCTTTTCATCCGGTTACAAAGATTCTTTCAATTTTAGTGGGAAATGGGCGTATGTTGACTCGATAGGTAATTGATTTTCTTAGTCACCCATTTGTCTCATGTCGCCTTCCTTTGTGGAGGTTGCTTTTCAACTGCTAGCTCTTGATTGCCATCTACAACATTGATCATTGTGCTAGTGAGATATATTTGGATTCGCAACATGAAAAGCATGCTCTGAGTTGCAATGGTTTGTCTGGAGTTGCAACAACGTGCCTTGAGTTGCAGCAGTTGGTTCACGTCCAGAATTGCAGGAACTTAGTTAGCACTTGAAACCATATCACTTGGAATTGCAGTAGAGAGGTGTTGCAACCACTTTGAGGTGTTACAAACATTGTATTCTCTTGTATGACAATATTAGTGACTGAAAGTAACGAGTTCCTTTATAAGAATTATGCCAAAATAACGTAATAATGGTGTATGGGGTAGGATTCATACCTTTGGTGACAAATGAGGTGAATTGGATAATGGAAGTATCAAAAGGAAAGTGATTAATGTAAAATGATAAACAAAAAGGTATAGACAGGTGTTGAAAGTATGTCATTTTAGGGGCTCGTCACCTATCTAATCAATTAGGTATTCAAATTTCATGCTTCCATAATAACAATAAATTTTGAGCAATTGTACTCCAACATCTCCTACTTGTTCATTTTCACCTTCATCTTCTTGTTCTACTTTTGAATTGATAACTTCCATGTCTCCAATCTAATGTCTTGTTTTCATTTCCTTATTTTTACTTTTGAGTTCTTTGATTTCTCTACTCACACAAGTTCTACCTATTCTTCTCGACATGGTTTTTATTCTCTCTTTTCTATGTCTATGGGCTTCTACCTTTACAAATACTTCTCAAATACTCTACTACCAAACCCATAAATCACAATTCTCCCCAAGCATAAAGTGATTTGATACTAAAAATGATGCCAGAATGGTAGGGCATTGTTTCCAAGTCATGCCTTGTGCACTGTTTTCAACATGACAAGATATTGCAACAATAAAATACAACAAAACAAATTACTAGATAGAAATAAGAATACATGCATAATGATTATAACATTCTATTCATTCTCATTATAGGATTTAGATTACAATACAATGGTATGCCTATAAACAAGAGTTCGTAAGTCTCTCTTCCCCACAATGCTTGTATTATTATACTTCTAAATTGTTTGTAATTTGCAGGCTCCACCAACACTCAACCTCCTTCTATTCCTCAACCCCTAGGATCTAATTTAACTCCAATGTCAAATATCAAGCCTTAACCAATCCACTTCTTCTTCAACTCACACTCTACATGCTTCACATCCGATAGAAATGCCTTCAATGGTCTTCTCTTCTATTCCGTCAAGGTGTAGTGTCCTTCTGTTATAGCAAGATTTGCCTCACCCCATGCAACTTGCTCAGAAGCCATTTTTCATTTCCCTATGCAGACTTGAAGTCCCATTTTTCACTTCCCAGAGCTAAAAATAATATTTTTCCACATATACACGCCCTAATAACTACACAACATGTGTATACGCAGGTTGCACCATTACAACCCACGTACATCGGGTTTTGTGCCCAAAATTAATTAATAATGTCGGGTTTCCATGTCACATCACAAGATCCATGATCCTTTACCTTCCATATACTGGAAACGTTCAGACTCGGCCCTTCGGTTCCATTTGAAGGATATAAATGGGCCATATCCAAGCTGTCGAAGAAGGAGAAGAATTCAAATTTGGAGAGAAAAGTTACTCTGGAAAAATTATTCACTTCATATTGAGTCTGCATCCCTTTGTCCTTTAAAGTTTGAACACATTATTCAGCCCCCAAGCTCTTCCCTCTTTGATGGAGAACCTCATTGTCTCTCTTATATGAGCTTGCCTTTGGTGGAGGATTGAAGTGGTGGAGGCCCAGTTGGAAGGGACTTAGTTTCTAGGTTCCAAGACGTGCCGACACAGAAGTTTGTCACTCATAAACTTTTGTTGATCATAATTTAATAGAAATATTATTTTCTTGTCCAATATTCTTGCAAATATTTGAATTGTTATTCCATGGGCATATTTGTTATGAATATTGATGGATTATACTATTATATGTGTTAACCTTATATATTATCACCATATGCTTACGTATCTTGGTTGTTGAAGACAAGTTGCAGGTGTATAGCTTTGATTCGAGTGAAAAACGATGGTCTTCATCGAAAATTTGGATGAGGTAGGCTCTTTATCTTGTCTTTTTAGCATATTTGTTTATATAGCGTACTTGAGATTGGAGTTGATTTACGCAGTTATTCCGTCTGTTGTTGTTTACCCCATGCCATAGAGTGATTTTCCTCGTAATAGAATTGGCGACCATACTGGGGAGTGAATCTTCTTTTTGGGGTTTGGAGTGTTTTTCTCCTTAGATTGCTCTTTGTTAGCTTCAGTTTCCTTATCATCTGATTTATTGAGAGCCTATTTTCATTTTGAATATGAGTTTCTTGGCCTTATCCTTAACCTGGCAATGTTTTAATACACATACATGGTTTTCCCTTGACAGACGCGTACATACACGAGCTGTCATTCTATAGGGCACGTAGATACGTGGTTTTTCCTTAAACAGTCGCATGCATCAAGATTTTTGACTTGATTGTTGAGTTTGGTGTTTTTTGGGTGAGTTTTGATGGTTGCTGAGTCTTCTTGGGTCTCTGTCATAATTGTTGAGTGCCTGCAGAGTGATAGGAAACCTTTCTTTGGTTGAATTTTCGGGTGGTTTTTCTTTCTCATCATTTTTTTTATTGGTTGTCCTTGCATCTTGGGTTGGGTGTTTCCTTCTTGATATCTTTCTTGGTTTGTCTATTTCTACTTACAGTAAGGTCTATATATCAAGTTGTGGTTCAGTCCTTGCATTTTCATTTCTTTATATTGAAAATACAAAAAATATACATTTTGCATTATGGCATTTTATATTTTGGGTTCTTATTATTGATCTTGATACATGTATGGAAAGATTGCATCTTATTTGAAATTGAAGAGTTGAATTGAAAGTTGCATTTGTGAAAAGCTTATCATTCCTTTGAGAATTGAAGTTAGGACTTTGCATTATATTCATATTCATTTCTTTTACTTGTTGAGTCATAACATCATCAGTTTCACAACCACATCTTTTGAGTAAACAAAACCTCTAAAAGTAATGATGATAAATTTAAAATTGATTAGAAACGATTTTACTTTTCAAGGTACAAAAACTAGCTTAAGATATAGAGCCTTGGAATATGATTTTGTGAGTAAACTTCTCCAAGGCTATTAAACTCAACATATGTGTCTGACTGAGGGAGTGATGAAATCCAATGTATAATCAGTGATGTCAGGAGGCTCTACTCACACTGAAGTTTAGCACGAGGTCGAGCGAAGTTGACTGCAGAGATATCCCTTATAACCGAGGGCCCTTATAATCGATTTTGATACCTCCGATCTTTTGAAGGGAGTCTCGGGCCCCTCTTGGGCGAGGCATACCTACTTTAGTGAGGGAGGCCCCTTTTGGCCACTATATCTTGCTTGTGTGCATATTGGCCTTTTGTTTATTTTGGTGTTCTCTTTGATTGTTAGTTGTCCTTAGGATTTGTTTTATATCTTGAGTCTTGAGTCATTGTGGAGCCAAACTCGCTTCCTCGTAGGTCTCGTCGTTTTTTGAAGTTACCACCGCATCTTGAGTCTTTGCCTTCTAAAAGGTGTAAAGTTATCAATCGTGGTACACACACCTCCACCTACCAAACTTTTGGTCATACAAGTATGAGTATTGAGTCGAGTCAGAAAGATATTAGGAGTACTTCAACTCCCATATGTACCGTAGTTAATGGAAGTCCTTCGACGCCTTCGACCACTATGGTTGTAGTGTCGGAGGTTCCAATCATCGCTCCTATCCAACCTATTGTAACACACCCGAACCCTAGGTGCTCTTTTAACGGGTGGCGTATCAAAATTTTGTTTCCCTTAACTCTCTCTAGGTTCCCCTTTCACCAAAGTGCAGGTTCTTCCAAACCTGCGGGCTCTTTCCTGACCCCTTTAAAGGATTTGAACAGCAAGTGCTAGCTTTCCATGTTAGGCCCCTTCCTTCATATGACCTCGGGTTGTGCCCAGGTGCCAACTCAAAGGGCGCTTCAGAGCTTCGTGCTCCGGATGTTCTTGAGACACCTAACTCTGAATCCACCAAACTTTGAGCTCGTGAACACATGAACCAGATCTACGATCCACACTTCTTTCACAACCAACAGCTGAGATTTAATTCAGGACTTTGGCGTTCAGGAGTTTCAAACACTCCAAACACCTCTTTCCTCTGAAGTGCTCCGTACCCGGAATTACAAATCGAGCACCACGTGTTTTCCCCAATCAACAGTTGATATATGTCCTTTTCCCCGCTTCAGGAAACTTGCAGTCAACGCTCCTCCACATTCTTTCTTCCGGAGTACCAATCTTTCGAAGTAATAGATCTCACACCACACATCCTATTCCAATGGATGGTTCTGATGAACTCTGATGCTCCCGCCTTCGGGAGTTCTCGTGCCTTTACTCTTCAATTCCTCCAAAGTGACTTTCCCTCGGAGTAAATCTCTAGTCTCCACATGTTCCAAAAACGGACGACTAGGATGATTCCTTACCTTTGGAGCTTCATACAAATTTTGGTCAACGCTCCACTTCCTTTCCTCCGGAGTTCACACTTTCGGACTCCATGATCTGCTAATGTGTGTCGCTCTCAGATCGAGGGTCATGATTTACTTCAGAATTTTGGACTTCGTGAGTTCTCAACTCACGCGGCCCCACTTTCCTACGAAGTGGCTATCTTCTGAAATGAAAGATTTGTTGACACATGTCCTCAGCTGACAGACGACTCATATGAACTCCATCTCTGCATCCTTCGGGAGTTCTTGATCAACACACTCCCTTTTCTCTAGGAGTGACTTTTCTCTGAAAGGGTAGATCTTCTGCCACACATCCCTTTCTAATAGATGGTTGCGATGACTTTGGGACTCCGACCTTCGAAAATCCTCATGCCTTCACACTTCAATTATCCCAGAGTGACTTCTCTCTAGAGTGCAGGATTTGACGACACCCATTCCTTTGGCTTGGATGGCTCAGATCTGCTTCAACTCCCGTCTCTTTGGGAGTTTTGTGATGCAAACTCCTCTTTTCTCCCAGATTCGGTCAGCGTCGGGCTAACCATAGCCTTAATCTGACAGTCTGAGGGTATCTACGTGACCCCATAGATCTATGGCTCGTAACTTCCATTCAAGGGTCATTGGGTCCCAGTGTGTGCCACTTTGAGAGGGACACCTGGAAACATCTGTTAGCGATTATTTTTGTCTTAGGCACAAAAGCACCCAGGTCTGCAGAATGAACAGGAAACACCCAAGTGCAGCAGCGGAAGGATCTCCTTTCCGGTTATGAGTCAAGCGAGCAGGCAAGTTTTTGTTGTCAGCAGCCGAGATCCATCCATGAAGCAGATCAACGGTCATCGGGATCTCGGGGCTACCAAGTTACCCGACATATAGCACTAGAGAAAGATCCTATATTTCAAGGTTGAATCTGGGTCGTCCGATCCAGTGACGCGTGGCGCAGGATCCAATCACATCAGCATATCAGCATTCGGGAGTTCAAGGGGTAAAACTCCCCGTCTCTTCACCTTTCGAAACCCCGAACCCCAAAATGGCGATAAGCGCCCTTCAAAGACTAGCCCACGGTCCTAGCGTTAGGTCACATCAAGCGAGCCTGAGAATGAGCGCAGCCCCTTGTTAAGCGGAGAGTGCTACCTCGGTCGTTCATATTAAGGACACGTGGCACGCATCTGTGCCATGTCAGCATTCGGGAAGTTGGGGGGTAGGTGCTCCTCGTCACTTCACCTTTCGAAACCCCGAACCCCAAAATGTCGATAGCGCCCAGGACCGGGCCTGTGGTTTTGGCATCCGGTCGTAAAGGAACAGGTCTGGAGGAGGGGCGCTTGTGTTTATCATTTGGCCACTCGGGTCCCAAAGCTCCGAGGAAAGTCTCAACCGGACATCCTAAAGGAACGCGTGGTGACCGTTAGACCTTCCCGGCATTTCTCCCATCACGATTTTGAAGGCAGGGGACCTGCTCTATCTCATCCATGAACCCCAAAATGTCGAAATCACTCTGGAAGATAGGCGCAGGGTCACAGCCCGTGGTCACTCGAGAGAGCAGAAAGGGCTGTACACAAAGGGGGCCAGAAGCGCCGAGCAGAATCTCAGAAGGGAGGCATTGCGACTCTCCAAATGTCGTTTCGACGTGAGATAAATCCCAGTACCTGCTGGAGATGAATGAAGAAGAGAGAGGGTGGTTGAAGCCTCACCTCGTTCATTTATTGTAAAGTATGGATGTCCCAGCTGAGGGTCCACCCGAGGCGGTCTTCTGTACTGATTCTTTCCATGGAAACCATGCCAAGTTCTCAACTAACCAGGGAAGCCTGCACACGCTAATTCAACATTTAAAGGTTCAGCTACCCCCTGGCGCAAGCCATGCCGAATTAAGGTGGCATCCAATAGAAGAGTGCAGACCAGATTTGATTGAGAAGACTCCTCATCCCGGAAGTCTAGTAGGCCTCTGTTGGGTAAATGTTTGGGAGTATATATGTTTAGTTTTGATGTTTTTCAAAGGATCGATGGTAGAGCAGAGCTCCCGATTGTAAGGTTTTAGCACAGACTCTAGTTCTCTGGTTATGCATCTGTATATGAGATTTCTTGCTTTATGATAGACAGTTTTTCTTAATTCATCTAATTTTCGTCTCATGCTAAGAGAGTTCGTGAACGAATGATTCGTGTGGATCATTGCAATTATGTCATGATAAAGGATTTATTTATGCATTATTGTATTCTCCAGTTTTCTGTGTTTGAGCGCAAGAATATATTGTGTTTGGATGCCTTCTTCTACAGTCTGTTAGAAACCCGATGTTTACTACAGGCCTTTGCATCTCTCTGATATAAGTCTTCCCCCTACTCACCCTTACTACACCTCATTGTCTGAAGTTCATGCAAGACCTCACTTGCCCATGCATTCTTGGCCTAGTTTCGGAGCTAGAACCACACCGTCCGAGTTTACTTCCATTAGATCACTCCTTTTTATACCTATTACAAACAATCGTGACATAAAACTGATGGGCATCGGGCTCTGCTCTTGCAAGCAATCCAGGAGTGACTTCCGTCACCAACAACATCATCACTCGACACATGGGCCCCCACATGATCTCGACGTAATACATGCGTCCCCATGATCGAACGGTCTTGAGGGATCCCAAAGGATCCTTAAATCCATTGTCCACATTAACTTTGGGACTTTGGGACTTCGGGGGTTTTGGTGTTACCAAACCTATGTCCTCCCGAAGTGGTCAACATCAGGATGACTATGTCGTAGATCCGACGGTCAAGATAGTTCTTGGGCATCCTCATAACTATGGCCTAGATTAACTTTGAGACTTCGAGGGATTCACCTCCTGTGTGGTGAATATGCTCAATTCGTCGAACCCGCAAAGTCTGAAGGGCTCTAAGGGAAGCCCACATTCCTTCTCCAAATCCGACAATCATGAAGAACTTCTGCTTCTCCCGAACTAATCTCATCCTTTCATCTTCCAAACAAAAGGATCTCTCCTTTCGGGGCTTGAATCTCGCTATCCTTCCTGAGCTTTGTCAGCTCCTTAAGTACTTAGGTATTTTGCTCTATTTCTCCTGAACTTAACACTTAAAGAAATCTTCCACACACCCCTTGCGCTCATTTATCAACTCTAGAACTTAAGGGGGTTCTTGGTCTCTGCCCGCCTCGCAAAGACTCTGTGCATACATGCACTACCTCTCATGAGCTTAACAGGCTCCTTCATTCAGAATGATTGGGAGTGTCTACATGCACACGTGAGGTTATGCCCAAGGTCAACAAATTCATGATTCATTAAATTTAACTTGAGCCACCACGGGGCTCAGGCATTTACGTGTACAATCCAGAGAATTCCTTATTTTCTTAAATACACAATTAGGCAGAATTAAAGGGATACAGTATAACCATTGAGAAAACATGCACATCCATGCAACATTCATAGGATATCCAACTTTAATTCACAGTTACCGCTTAAATACACAGCATATGAGAATACTTATCTATTACAGGTTGTAGCCAACTAACTGACTGTGGGTGTTTTCCTTTCCACCCAACCATAGGCTCAAAGGCATTCATTCTTAGTGTTCTGGCCACCCCCATGTCAAGCCATGATATCACTAGGGAATTTATGCTAATTCTCAATGATCATTTCTCTTTCACATCTTCTGGAAGGCTTATCAAGTGCTTCCTCAACATCAAGATCACAGCCTTTTTCTCAGGTCCCGTTCTCTACATACTCTCAGAGATTTCTCTCTCTGTCATGGCCTCGACAAGGTTTATCAGATGCTTCCTTGGCATCAAGCTCATGGCCTTTGACTCGTTCTCTGCTAGCGATTTCCTCGCATTCTCCACTCTTCTTTTTATTCTCTGGCATGTCTTGCACGCACATCCCTCCTATCATGTTCCTTCTGTCAAAAGGAAACTCGGGTTAGTCTGGGTCTGCAAGACCCTATGGTACTTCAAGCTGACCTTCTGCATATAGACCATGCTTCCATTCATGGGGTATTTGATGGTTCAACCACCACTCCTTTTCTTATTAACTGGTCTTTTATAGTTTCCACATTCTTTCCTCTAGTGATATCATGGATAGTAATTTCAAGGCTTCACCCCCATAGTGAGTTATTGGAAATTCAAACAATAATACATTTACATTGTTCCCATGCCACAACATGGTAATCCTAATTAATGATTAATTACAAGTTGGGGGAAACAGGGGTGTTATAATCCCCTCTCCCTTAAAAGGAACATTATCCTCGGTGTTCTATCTCAGTAACACTTGTCATGCCTTTCTCATTCAGCCACTTCAGAAATCTTGACCTTCTTTCTCGGTCATGTCCTTTTTCAGACTCTTAATCTTCGTCACCTACCTTCAATAATTCTTGGACAAGAAGCACATTAATCATAGTCTCATGTGAAAACATTTTATTGTTGCATAAAATTTCTAGGAAAATTTCATAATCTGACACAACACTTATCTGAGCAACTTGTGTATTTGTATCCACATGGTTGTCTTGTTATCCAGGCTCACTATTTTTCCTTGACATATGCATTGTGTGCATGATCCCAGTCAATTGTTTACAAGAACTATCAAAGTCTCATCTTCCTTGCGGTCACTCACCCTTCAAGGTCAGGCTCAAGCATCCCCTTCTCAATTAAATAGTCCCTCGGATGATCCATCTTGCCTTGCCAAGGTTTTCTCGCACAGGAAGAATCCCAGAGACTTTATCGAGCCTTATAGTCGAGGTGTCCCTCATACTTGCTCTGTCGAGGCGTCCCCCCGGCTTGTGTTACCTCAGCACAACATATTCCATGTGATCATGGCTTACCACAGGGTTCTCGTGACTCATTAGTGGCCTCCTTCATGCTTTTCAGTTGCATAGCCTTCATCCGTCCTTTCTGGACAGATCTTTTCTTCTCAACTGTATCACAGGTATACAAAATTCATGAGACATCATCACAATTCTAAATTTCATAATTTTATTGCAAATCTGTCACCCACATATTTTCCAATTTCTTCATTTATTTTCAGATCTATTCCTCACAAAAACCGGATTCACAAGCATGGGACTTCCCTCCCCATGGCAGTTTAGCTCAACAGGAAATCGGTCTTCCTTATGGGCTTACAATATTGCCATATCCAAGACTCTTTCTTCCTACAAGTCATTCTTTACATAGCTAAACAAACTATTAGTTTCTCATATATATATATATATATATATATATATTCTCAGCACCTTTAAAATGTCATCACAACCTTTCTTAACTTGTGCATTCTAACAATTGCACCACATCTATATAAAAATGGGAGGAAAAAAAACCATCCCTTACCTATGCATCATTTCATCCTACCAAACCTTTCAAAATGTAATTCAGGTATCAATTGACTTTAACGAATGTGTGCCAACATTCATGGCCAGATTCATACCCAATGCACCCTTGCATTGATTTCAAGTTTGCCACACTTTATGACAAGCACTCTTCCATGGTGTGTTGGAGCTTATCCAATCTCTTCACCACATCGTTTATTCATTCTTGTTCATTATTGCAGCTGGACTATGCTTTTTGCTATAGGTTGGTCATGATCCCAGGTCGGCACATATGAAACTATAAGTTTCTCTTGAATGGACCCAAGCATTCTTTCCTCGTTAGTAACCAAGGTGTCCACCCAAAATTTCTTTCCTTTGACATCCATACAATGTAAGTAAAATTTTCGGAAGGTCCTCCTTCCTCAATGGAAGGTCCATCGTCTTCCCTTCATGAAAACATGCATTTCCTCGAAGCAATTCCATGCAATGTGCTAGCTATGAGCACCTTTGTTCCAATAGAACCAGTCCCCGTGACCACAATCTAACGCAGAGTGCTAAACTCTATCTTCCTTGACTGGCTCAGAGGAAATTTGTTTTCTCTCCATGCAACTAAGAGCTATGACCTCGATTCTATTCTTTTCAGGTGCTATACTTTCAGATCCTGTGTCCATGCACTATGATCCTAGCTAAATCCCTTGTGTGCAAATCGATGGTGTAGATCCATCTTCCCCAAGATCCAATAGTTGCAAGGGATTGTGGAACCTCAACTAACTTGTGGCTTAACTCTCCTCCAGATCTCTGCAATGAATACGATTCGTCTGATCTGCAATCAGATCCCAAACTCCAAACAATCCTATATTGAATTTAAATTATGGGTACATGTCTCGACGTTAACCCGTGTGCATATGCAATCTCTGCAATGATCACGGGCCATCGATCTTAGCCCTCGATCGATTTTAAACCACACGATTTCTAGATAATAATAATTCCAACACAAAAGTGTTTGACAGAAAATTTAGATTGATAACAAAGCTTTGATTTGCTAAATTCAACCACAAAACCCAATCACAATAAGTTTTTTACGTGACATTAACGCATGGGTTCCTTGCAGGTTCGCCCACCGATCATTCACATATCAATGATTCACAACGATTACAGAACCCCAATATGATCGCTCTTTATCGGAGAGTTCAATATCCGCAATCTGAAAAGTGCTCGCCCAACTCTTTTAATTGTGGTTGTTGATCATCCACCTCAATGAGATCAACGGTGCAGGTTGATTGCGGGCCATGAACTAGTACGTCTGTTAATTTCATCTTTGCGTCATGCAATGATCCCCGACCATTGATCTAATCGAACGACTGGTGTTTGATCCATTAACTCCAGTGGATATTGAATTCGATTTGACGACTGTGATCGGTCTTCCCTCCGATGAATTGCTCGAATTCATCTCCTCTGTCAGGTTCTTGATTAACCTGACAGGGTTTTCTTCCTAAATCATACTCTACTTGGGTATCCGTGGCATACAACTGTCTTTCAAAAAAATTGTGCATAACGTTAAGACAATAAAACATTTTCAGACATGTCCTAGCACATCTTTATGCACTTCATCACGTTATCCTTGATGTTTTTATGAGTGCAACACAAACAAATCTCGATTGTTTCTACATCAATATGACCATCGTCACTATGGTGCCAAAACATTCACTTTCATCTGCGTACCAGCTCTCTCATCCCAGAGAAAACATAATACTCAACAAGAAAAGAATCGAGGGCTCTCCCCTTCTTCCAATTCTTTCTACACCGCCTGGGACTTTTCAGCCCAGCTGAGTTATCTCTAAAGGCCTCACTGCCTTTTTTAAACATGGATTCAACCAAGCCTATTCAATCAAACATACTAATTTATTCATTCATTAGTCTTCTATTTATTACATGATGCTTTCAAAATGTAATCCATGATTCTTATATATATATATATATACATAAGCTTGTAGCTCACTGCTTAATTATCAACAGTTATTAAGGTTGTGACTATGTCCTCTTGACATAGTTTTCACACAGTTCTTCCACAGGGAACTCCCTCAGCATGCAACTTCCTTATTGCATGTCCATCACTATATGTGATGGCCTCAACCTTGAGTTAGCTTTAGTTGTTTACCAAATATTCCATAAGGAATATAAACATGCATCTTTGTCATGCACCCAAATTATGTATCCATACATATTTTGGTTTTGTTAACTTACATCCATGATGTACTTAACCATATGCATAATCAAAAGTTTGTGTGTAGCTGCCATGGGTATATTTCATAGCCTACATAAATCTCTACTTTAAAATTAGTCAACTCATGATTGTTCAAAATCATTCTCTTGTGATTCTCAAGGCATAATCATTTGCCTCTTATCCTGACAACAGACCATCCTTGATCATTTACTCTTTCATTTATTTATAATAGTATTTCTTTAGGGAATGGAGTGCATCCCCCTTAAGCTATCATTCAAAACATAACTTTCATGACTCTTCAAAATGGATTCAACCATGCATCCATGGTATTCACTTAATCTTGGCAAGTGCAATTATCGCCTTACATGTCACTCATCAAGGCAGCCATATTGTTCCTTTAGTATACATATATCCTTACATCATGCATGTGCATCATTTACACATGGACCTATCATACTTCCAGATCCTTCTTTAAGGATATTGTTGCCATCCTTATGACAAGCCTCATAGGGACACACAACACTAAGCTTCCCTCTCAGTTGTGAGCTTGCAATGATTCACACAACATCCACATGGAAGTTGAATCAGACATATTCATAACTATGGTCCCTTTCTATATGATAATAGCTAGCAAGAAAACACTCTTGCCTCAACCTCCATGGAACATTACCCAACTTATAAATACAATCTGGGCAATTATAACCATGCCCAAGGTAACAAAATCAACCAATTTAGCTTCCAACTATATCTATATGGCTACCATACACCACTGGATGTCAATATGACCCATTGGGCTTCTAGAAGTGCCCCAACACTTCCTTTACCACATTCAGGATCAACATTTAGTCAACCATTTTATCTTAATTTTAACAATTTAATGTCTAATACCAGTTGGACTATTCCCTGAAAGCCCAAATGCAATTTCGAATTATGTTACTTACTAAGTATCCTAGTTCAGAAATCCAAGGTATCTTTAGGTCAAGATCGGTCTTGACCATTACACCTAGAGTTCTTCCTTTTGTTCAGCACAGTCACGGATGGAGGCCACTCTCCTCCTCCCATGAGAAATTTGGAAGATTAGTTTCCTATCCACCAAGAAAGGGAGGATGTTATGATTTCTCACTAAATCACTCTATATTTCTACAGCTTCGTTTATCGGCTTGATTAGAAAAACCTTGTCCAACAATTCTTGTACCCAGAAACAAAATTTGTTTCTCAGTCCACTTTGAAACCCGAGAGTTGCACATGCTCTCCCTTTTCAGGCAATGGTCACCAGACTCATTCCTCTTATCGTGAGAGATTATACACATATGAAAGGTTTAACCCTTCATTAAAGCAGTAGTTTTTTACTGCTATAGATCCTTTCCATCCGTTCACATCCAAGTCTTGCTATTAGTGTCCATCAGCATAATCCCACTCATGTAGGATCGACTATCATTTCTCAAAGAAATGCTAGGCTTCCTTTTCCACAAACTTAGCATGATTCAATCTCGTTGGTTAAAACCCCAACTATATTTTAAATCTGCATCCTTCTACTCAAGGAACTTATGCAGATGATTTATGTTTGGCAACAATATTCTCCACGGGCTCATCTTAGCCTTGGTAACCAAATCTTATGATTATACAACAACACGTATAATTGCACAATGAAGTCAACTTATTTATTTGGGAACATTAGCAACATACAGTGCCAATTTCAAAAACATCTATCAACAGTAAAGGATCTCATTCCTCTCTTTAGTAGAGGTTTTCTAAGCCTCTTAGGAATGTGGTACGATAGGGTGTTACCCCTTAAATTCCTCTAGAAATATTTTCATATGACTCGTGCATGAGCCCAAGCAGACCAAGTGTTGTTGTCCTGCTATAATACCAATTTGTAACACACCTAACCCCTAGGTACTCTTTTAAGGGGTGGGGTATCAAAATTTTGTTTCCCTTAACTCTTTCTAGGTTCCCCTTTCACCAAAGTGCAGGTTCTTCCAAACCCACAAGGTCTTTCCTAGCCCCTTTGAAGGATTTGAACAGCAGGCACTAGCTTTTCATGTTAGTCCCTTCCTTCATATGACCTCAGGCTGTGCCCAAGCGCTAACTCAAAGGGTGCTTCGGAGCTTCGGGCTCCGGGTGTTCTCTACACACCTGACTCTCAATCCGCTGAACTCCGAGCTCATGAACACACACAGACCAGATCCACGATCCACACTTCTTTCACAACCAATGGTTGAGATTTACTTCAGGACTTCAACATTCAGGAGTTTCAAACTCTCTAAACAACTCTTTCCTCCGAAGTGATCTGTACCTAGAGTTACAGTTCGAGCACCACATGTTTTCCCCAATCAATGGTCGATATTCATCCTTTGCCCTGCTTCGAGTGACTTGCAGTCAACTCTCCTTCACATTCTTTCTTCTGAAATACCAATCCTCCAAAGTAACAAATCTCACGCCACACGTCCTATTCCAATGGACGTTTCTGATGAACTCCAATGCTCTAGCCTTCAGGAGTTCTTGTGCCTTTACTCTTCAATTCCTCTGGAGTGACTTTCCCCTGGAGTGAATCTCCAGTCTCCACGTGTTCCAACAATGGATGGCTAGGATGATTCCTTGCCTTTAGAGCTTCGAACGACTTCTGGTCAACACTCCACTTCCTTTCCTTCGGAGTTCGCACTTCTAGACTCCACGATCTGCTAAAGTGTGTCCCTCTCAGATCGACGGTCATGATTTACTTTGACAGTTCGAGCTTCACAAGTTCTCAACTCACGTGACCCCACTTTCCTATAAAGTGGCTATCTTTTGAAATTTAAGATATGCCGACACCTGTCCTCAGCTGACGGACGACTCAGATGAAATCCATCTCTCTGACCTTCGGGAGTTCTTGTTCAACACACTCCCTTTTCTCTCGTAGTGACTTTTCTCTGAAATGGCAAATCTTCTGCCACACATCCCTTTCCAATGGATGGTTGGGATGACTTCGGGACTCGGGCCTTCAGAAATCCTTGTGCCTTCACACTTCGATTCTCCCGGAGCGACTTCTCTCTGAAGTGCAATATATGACGACACCTGTCCCTTTGGCTTGGATGGCTCATATCTGCTTCGGCTCCCGGCTCTTTGGGAGTTTTGCGATGCAAAATCCTCTTTTCTTCTGGATTCGGTCAACATCGGGCTAACCACAGCCTCAATCTAACAGTCTGAGGGTATCTACGTGACCCCAGAGATCTACAGCTCATAACTTCAGTTCAAGGGTCCCTTGGGTCCAATTATGTGCCACTCCGAGAGGGACAACTGGCAACGCCGCCACTCGACACATGGGCCCCCACATGATCTCAACGTAATACACACGTCCCCACGATCGAACGGTCGTGAGGGATCCCGAAGGATCCTTAGATCCACGGCCCACATTAATTGTTGTTGCTTATGTTCTGCCCTTTATATCTACACCCTCCACATTGATTCTGACCAACACGTTTGGCATGACGAATCCACCTCTATCCTCTTGATTTCCACTCGGGGGAGGTCAGTTTCATACTTTGGAAAACCCCCAAACTGGAGCTACTCCGGCTAGGGGAAATATTTATAACCCTCATTATAACATTCCTACTGGAATGATTCCCAACCAACCATTTATGAATTGGTTTGGAGGGGTGTTTTACAATCTCAGACAGGGCCATGGTGCATACCAGAACCATGGATGGTCTTCAATTCCCCAACAACAACCTTTCCTGGGAGCATGGGCTTAGATGTCGCAACCTCGGCTCCCTTTTTTGGCCACGTTTAATTTTCTAGACTTATCAAGATTAATGAATGACCCGATGCATCATGACCTGACATGGTCCCCCATCCCCACCAAGCTTCCTTCAAATATTCTGAAATTTGAGGGAAAGACTGGTGAGGATCTTGGTGATCATGTCACTAATTTTCATCTTTGGTGCTCTTCAAAATCCCTTAACGACGATTATATTCATTTGAGACTGTTTCAATGCACCCTCACGGGGGTTGCTGTGAAATGGTACATCGAGTTTCCAGGGGGGACATACGGTAATTTTAATTAGATAGTTCTAGTCTTCCTCGACCACTTCCAATTGTCAGTTAGTTACAATGTCGACATAGAACTTTTGTTGGCCCTCCGCCAGGACAAAGCCACCCACATATCGGACCATATCCAAGAGTGGCGTAGAATAAAGAGGTTGATCATAGCTTACATTCATCCAGAGTTCTTGTTGGAATGGTTTCTTAAGTCTTTACTGCCTTATATTTCAAAGGATGTTTCTACATCCGGAGTTACATTTGAAGAGGAAGCAACTTTCAAAGCCCAATGGTTAGATCTCATATATGTTGAGTCTAGGATGTTATACAAAATTCTTCCAGACGCACTGAGGTCAAACTACGACCCTAGACAAAATCTCGGGCCTCATGTCGATGAAATTATAGGCTCCGCAAATGTTAAATCTACAGACTTGGTGACGAATCAATTGAAAGAGTTGTCTCTAAACCAGTCTGTGGGAGGACAAACTTCATATGTCTCCTTCGCTCCCACTCAGTCAATTGATGTGCATTATGTACAGTCATCGAGCAACTCGAATGGTAACCAACAACCAGGAGGAAATACAAGGAATATACGAGGTAATCTTAAGGGTGGGAGGAATGATACATTGAAGGTTAATGCTGGTGAGGGCAAGAAAGATAAGATAAAGATGAAATTCCCCCGTAAGCTTTGTATTGATGATCACCTTACCCACTTGTGTCCAAAACTTGAGGAAGTTGCGAGGCTCTTATCTCAACCACTCATCGTGCTGGCTAATCCTTTTCTGCATGATCAACACATGGCCTCAAACTCCTCTAATGCCGGAAATGCAGCGAGTGGGAATCTAAACCCTCCAACGCATGATGACGACCATCTATGCGTAAATATGGTTAAGTCTCGGATTAATGTAACCACTCGGTCTCGCGATTACAGTTCTTCACGGGCTATTCCGGGTCTAGAGTCTCCCCCTCCTCCGAAAACGCCTTTGCAGATCAAAAAGACAGAGCCCCTGCCTCACATTCTGAAAGGAGTACTCAAACGCTCTACCCACAACCGTAATGCTATATCTTCCTAGAACTAGTCTATTGTCAAGGATCTGGGTCAAACCCCTTGTGTGATGTCGGCTTTGGAGGTACTCCAGATGTGTCATTCACAGAGGAATGCCTTGCTATCTGTGTTAGGATCTCTAGGCCCGTGTGGCTCTAAGGTTATCAAGTTTTATGTTACAGATGTTCAGCCTCGCTTGTCTTACCACGTGGCCTTCCAAATTCATGTGGATTACTCAAAGTATACCATTAAACGTATTGTTATTGATGAAGGCGTTGCAACATGCGTGATGTCCCTAACCTGTTGGAAATCCATTGGCTATCCAACACTCTCTCAATCTCTGACTATGTTGACTGCATTTGATGGTCGTTATTTCCATCCCCACAATATTCTTCCTACCTTTTCGGTCTAGTTAGGTGGAAATACAATGGAGGTGGTTGATGCACCCCTTGACTATAACTTATTACTTGGACGTAACTAGACTTATGTTATGATTGCAATAGTATCATCCATTTTCCATACTTTATGCTTTCCTCACGAAGGGAAAATTGTGACAATCGATCAGTTATCCTTTGTGCATGCTAGTCTCAAAGCATCAGTTGGAGCTTCGATTCCCATGATCAACAATTCTCAGCCGACAACTGAGGATATTGGTGTCGGAATGTATTCCTCCCTTATGGGTACCTTTGATTTTTTGGCACCAATCCATCAAATTTAGGCCATGTCTAGTAGGTCTGCTTCATCAATGAGGTATGTTTCTTTCCGCACTTCATATTTTAACGATCCTTGGACCCTACCTTCCCCGACCATGTCTTGTGAAGTTCAGTCACATATTGGAATGGAAATTCCACTGTCAGCTGCAAAGATAGCGTATCAGGTTGTTCTTGATTCTTATGTTACCCAAATCTTGTCTCCTCGCAGACGGACGAGGAGGATCCTGTTCTTAAGCCCGTATGAGCCACTTCATCATCTTGCTCAAATGATTTCTTCGATGATACCTTACCTTTGGATGAATAAATCTTAGAGGCTATGAATGGTTTGGATAGGCCATGGGATGATATGCATCATCGCTCTTACTTCCTCCCAGAGCTTGTTAGGATAGAACAAGACGATTTTAGATCTACCTTGAGTGAGATAGTCGGTCACATTGTAGTTCCACTTAATGCGCATGACATTAATGTTGAAGGAAACATGGCGAGTATTTCTCCTACTGTCACGATTGATATCTCTCGTATTCTTAGTAAAATTGAAAATGTATATATCGATGCAGATTGTTCGTCTGAAGAAATCTAGATCTACACCGATCTCTTCAAAGAATTATGTGATGTATTCACTTGGTCATATGAAGAGATGATAGAAATTGACCCTCGTACTGTCGAACATGATATTAAAACATACCCGGATGCTAACCCTGATCGGCAACGACTTAGAGTTGTTAATTCTAGGAAGGCCCCTATTATTAAGGCAGAGGTGGAAAAACTGCTTAATGTTGGTTTTATCTACCCGATTCCCTTGACTGAATGGGTATTCAATCCCGTTCCCGTGAATAAGAAGCAAGGAACCATCCGTGTGTATATGGATTTTCGAGACTTGAATAAGGCATGTCCTAAAGACAACTTCCCGACACTTTTCATTTATCAGATTCTCAATGAATGTGCGAGAAGCGAGGTTTTTTCTTTTATGGACAGATTTTCAGGATACAACCAAATTCAAATTAAACCTAAGGATCAACATAAGATGTCATTTATTTGTCCTTGGGGTACTATCTCATATCAGAAAATGCCTTTCAGGCTTAAAAACACCGGAGCAACCTTCCAATGAGCCATGACCTTCACTTTTCACAATCTCAAGCATAAAGTCAAAGCCTACCTTGATGATCTCGTTGCTCACTCTCGTAAGAGAGTGGATCACTCTACCCACCTTCAACTAGTTTTCGAATATGTCACTATTATCGCATTTGTTTAAACCCTCATAAGTGCATCTTTTGTGTTAGGTCGGGTCGTCTTTTAGGGTAGTTTCTGAGACTGGGATCATGGTGGATCCTTTAAAGGTTGAGGCAATACTTTGATTGCCTCCCACGCACAACATTCGTCAACTTCAAGGATTACAAGGGAAAGCTAACTTCTTACATCGGTTTATAGTAAACTATGCCAATATTACTAAGGGGTTTATGCATCTCTTGAAGGACACTTTGTTTATATGGGATGAGCAAGCCCAGGAATCCTTCGATGCTCTTAAGAAAGCCTTGGTATCGAAGGCTTTGTTGAAGCCTCTGGACTATAGTATATATTACTCGCTTTATGTTGTCACGTCTGAAGGGAAGGTTGGTATGGTTTTAGTTCAAGAGGATGATAAGATCCATGAGCACGTCGTCTACTATCGTAGTCAAAATTTAGTCGGTCCTGAACTCAAGTAGTCTCATGTTGAGAAGCTACATTTGGTTGTCGTACACACGGTTCAAATATTGCGGCACTATATATTGCTTTGAAAAACTACCGTAGTTACTGATGTCAATCCATTTCAATATGTCCTTACTAGGTGTATCCTAGAGGGGAAAATACAATAAAGGGATCGTCATTTTGCAAGAATTTGACCTCGATTTTTCTTCGATGAAATCCAAGAAATCGCTAGTTTTTGTCGAGTTAATATCGAACTTCCCTCGATTAGATGAGGATGTCATTCATGTTGATTCATTCGTGTATGAACACATTTTATTTATCTCGTCTTCAGACCCCTGATATGGAGACATTTCGATATATCTTCAAACCTTGAAGTTCTCTCAGCATCTATTGAGAAACAATCGACGACGTATACGGTATCAAGATAAAAACTACCTTATCATTGGTGACACTTTGTATCGTCGAGGCATAGATGATATCTTGCGTCGTTGCTTGAATCACGAAGAGGCTAGGTCAATTCTTAATGATTGTCACAGTGGGGCTTGTGGTGGTCATCTATCTGGGCTTGCGACAACCCAAAAATATTGTGAGCTGGTTATTTTTGGCCATCCATTTTTAAAGATTGTTTCGAAGCAGTCAAGAAGTGTCACCCTTGCCAGGTGTTCACTAGGAAGATGTGCTCGCATCCAACCCCTCTTCACCCAGTCATCATCGTCGGTCCTTTCACTAAGTGGGGGGTGGATTTTATGGATTGCAACCCAACTTCGACTGGGGGGCATCCACATATTATCGTGGTCATAGACTACTTTACTAAATGGGAAGAGGCCATGCCTATGATTAAATCTGATGGTAAGACTGCAACATTTTTCTTCAATCAAATTATAGCCTAGTTCGGAATCTCGAGGGAGATTGTCATTGATCATGGCAGTCACTTTCAGAACGAAATGATGAAAGAGTTAGCATCAAAACTGGGGTTTAAACATGGTCATTCGTCCCCTTACTATCCCCAGTAAAATGGACAAGTAGAGGTTGTGAGCAAGTCTCTCAAGACCATTTTGCAGAAAATTGTCAGCTAGAGCAAATCTGACTGGCATCTAATGCTTTACCCAGCACTTTGGGCATACCGAAACTCGATTAAGACTTCCATCGGTTTTTCTCCTTTTCAGTTAGTATACAGTGTGGGATCGATCCTTCCTATTGAATGTGAGATCCCTTCTCTTATATTGGTACTTAAGCTCCTACCTAAAACTTATGATCTTGAAGAATGCCTTGTACACCTAGAGAGCCTAGATGAGAAACGTCGAGATGCCTCTATGACTATCGAAGCGAATAAACAAGTTGTGAAGATCCAGTATGATAAGTCTATCTGTCCTCGGCAGTACGCTGAGGGTGACTTGGTTCTCTTGTATGACCAAGCCAAAGAACCGTTGGGGGCAGGCAAGTTCAACCCCATGTGGTACGGTCCTTATGTTGTGCGATAGGTCTTAGAAAAAAGAGCCTATGAATTGGAATATTATGAAGGGAACATGTTGGTTGAGCCCAAAAAAGGGCTCTACTTGAAAAAATATTACGCTTGAGCCCCAAGCTTGGGCGTAACTCCTTGTATACTAGTGTATCTTAGTGTGTATATATATATATATA
>SNQJ01S0002542.1:338492-352765 GCA_010110895.2 Picea sitchensis | reverse complement strand
TCCCTTGGTTGGCAGATGTCAATGGAGTCTTCGATTTACTTAAGATTCACAGACAGTGCCAGTTGTCATACACATAATTGTTGATGATTGCAGCTTCATGAGACATTCTCTAGATCATACTCCTCTATACTAAGTTGAGATGATCTATGAGAACACCTATGTGATAGGTGAGTCATACTCCTCTGGACTGAGCTAAGATGACTTGTGTTTGTCTCCTGTCGTGCTCCTCTAAACTGAGTTGAGATGACTTGAGATGGTCTCTTGTCATACTCCTATGGACTTAGTTGAGTTGACTTGAGATGGATCTCCAGTTCGTACTCCTATGGATTTACTTGAGTTGATCTGTTCAGAGTAACGTCCCTTGTGGTTGAGCACATGTGGACTTGTCCCTAGTGGTAGAGCACTAGAGGATGTGTGTGAGACCCCTTGCTATATTTTCAAAGAGTAAGACTATTGTAAAACCCTAATTTGTATTGTGAAGGGTACAAGTCGACCCTACTGTGTAAAGATAATTAATATTATGTGAACGATTAATTGTATTATTGAGTTGTGCAAGTCAGCCCTATTGTTCCAATAGACACATCTATTTGATGAGTTAGGTCATGTATTTATTAGAGAGATACATCTCCATTGTGGATCATATCTCATTCACTCAACGCATAGCTTGGTGAGCTGAAATTTAGTGCGCACTTCTTATGCGCTAGATTTCTTAGTCATAGAGCACCCTCTTGTGTGCGCTAGGATTTTCAGAGAGGGTTCTTCTCTTGGAAATATAGTAAAGGGTTGTTGGGTTTTTCCCTTGGTTGAGAAGCGTTTTCCCAGGATAACTTATTGTGTCTTGTGCATGGTTATTCTTTTTGTGATTTTGGTTTACTGCAACTATTGTATTTTGTGTTGTTGCATTGTTTATGGTTCAAGTTCATGCTAAATTGGAAAGAAACTAGGTGTTCTTGAGATTGCATCAAAAATTCAACATGGTATCAGAGTAGTGTTCTTGAAAGAGCCAATGCACAAACTACTCCAACACCTTTCCAAGCTAGCCATCACCTTCTTGTTGCAACTGCAAAAAACGACCCTTGCCCTTTTCCTTGTCAAGCTAGTTTTAGCACTTTCCCTTGAAGCGTTGGGCATAAATTATTCACAGGAAGGTATGGCCTAGTCCAGCGAATCACTTGCAATTTTCAGATTAAAAATTGAAGAAGTTTTGATTTTTGGCCCTAGAGTTTCTAGGGTTTCTGCAGATTTCGGTTTCTAGGGTTTTTGCAGGATGTTGGGGAATTTTCGCAGCTCGTTGGGGTTATTTTGACTCTCTAGGATTTCTTGTTGGTAGTCATCAGTCCAACGAACCTCCTAGAGACTTCCTCTTGAAAAATGCTAGGGTTTCTAGCCTAGCCATTAGGGTTTGTGAAAAATTTGCAAGCCATAAGGAACAAAACTTTGGTGGAAGATAGGCTTGATGGATCAAGCAAATTCAGCTCCTGGAAGTCAAGATTACACATCACTCTAGAAGAGAGTGACCTATTAAAGTTAATAGAAGGAACTCTACTAGCAACAACAATCAATGAAAATAAGGATGAATGGAAGACAGATGATGTCAAAGCTAGGAAGATAATCATCTACTCGGTAAGAGATCATCTACTACCTCACATTTCTACCTTGAAGACAACTTATCTAATGTATGATGCATTGAAGAAGATGTTTCAAAGCAACAACACTAACAGAGCTCTTACATTGAAACACCAACTCTAAAATCTCAAGATGACGAAAGATGACACCACTACTACCTTCTTCATGAAGATTTCGGAGATCAGAGATCAGTTAGGTGCCATTGGAGAAACCATAACAGACAGAGAGATTATCATGATTACTCTCAATGCTCTTCCAAGCCATTGGTATCCATTCATTCAAAGTATCAGTGGAAGAGCAGATTTACCTTAGTTTGATCATCTATGGGAAGATTACACTCGGGAGGAAACCTAAATTATGTCGAGAGGCATGCAAGACTCCCATCATAATGACAATCAATCCCTTGCTTCTCATGCAAAGAAAGGTATAAGAAATAGAAGAAGTTTTAGCAAAGCATTCAATGACAAGAAAACTTTAGCAGCTCTAGGTCATGAACAAAGAAAAGACATATCAAATATTCAATGTTTTAGATGTGACAAGTATGGACACATTGCAAGAAATTGTCCTACCATGAAGAAAGGAAGACAACATGCCTCCACTACTGATGTTGATTCAAAACCACCTTAGAGAGATGAAGACGTAAAGGATGAGGTGTTCTTCTTCATTTTAGCACTCTCAGGTACGGTTCCTACTAATAGTGATATTTGGTTAATTGACGGTGGTGCTTCCAGACACATGACTGGATATATAGAACATCTTATAGATCTTGTAGAGAAAGAGTCTCATCTGCATGTTGTACTTGGTGATAATGTCAGATATACTGTGAAGGGAGTTGGATCTTCTTCTTTCCAACTAGATTCTGACATACCACTTCAATTAACTGAGGTACTATATGTACCTGGGATGAAAAGGAACCTTGTCTCTATTTCTGCCTTAGAGGATAAAGGCTATAAGGTTATTTTCTCTAAAGGAAAAGTTATTACATGTCAAGAGAACTCACGTATGGATTCTGCCCGGCTGATTGGTGTTCAAGAAAATAGTTTGTACAGATTGACTATCCGACCAGTCCAGGCCTTGTTACATGATACTATCAGCTTCAGCGAGCTATGGCATGGGAGACTTTCTCATTTACATTATAGATCCCTTCCCTCTCCGAGGAAGATGGTGATGGGCCTTCCAAAGATACATATTGAGCATGATGGTGTTTGTAGAGGTTGTTCTCTTGGCAAGAATGTCAAGGGGTCCTTTCTGACAAGTGACACTAGATCCAAGGGGATCTTGGACTTGATACTTACAGATGTTTGTGAACCTGTGTCTATTGCTTCCTTGAGAGGATACTTGTACTATGTGCTCTTCATCAATGATCACTCTCGGAAGACGTGGATTTACTTCTTGAAGACCAACAATGGAGTCCTTGCGAGATTTAAAGATTTTAGAGCTTAGGTTGAGAACCTGACCGGGAGGAAGATCAAGGTGTTAAGATCAGATAATGGAAGAGAGTACACCTCCATGGATTTCAGTGATTTCTGTATTGAGGTAGGGATCAAGAGGGAGTACAATGTTCCTTATAACCCTCAATAGAATGGGGTTGCAGAGAGGAAGAACAGATCCATTGTTGAGGCAACCAAAGTGATGATACATGATCAGAATCTACCTATGATTATGTGGGAAGAGGCATCCATGACAGTTGTGTACGTTCAGAACATGAGTCCCCATAAAATTCTAAAGAACATGACTCCCGAAGAAGCTTTCACTGGAGTGAAGCCCGAGGTTGGACACTTAAGGATATTTGGGTGTCCAGTATACATTCATGTACCCAAGGAAAAGAGGACCAAGCTAGACCCTTCAGGCAGAAAGGGTACATTTGTAGGGTACAATGAATCTTCGAAGGCATACTGGATCTACATCCCTGGTTAGATACAAATCAAGATTAGCAGAGATGTCACCTTTGAGGAAGAGATAGCCTTCCGAAGATCCGAAGAATCTCATATTGAGATTGACAGCGAGGAGGAAGAAAAGATAGTACCGTGTCCCCCTTCAACAGCTCAGAGGGAGCCAGTTACTGATCCAGTTGATCCAGTTGATCCCGTAGCTCTAGTTGATGTTCCCAAAGACATTGCAGTAGGCTAGAAGAGGCCTGCATGGGCTCAACAAACTCTACACGAGGTAGTGGGACATGAAACTCCTCATGGTACATTCTGAGAGAGAAAGAAACCACATAGATTTTTGAGCTATGTTTCATCTATGAGCCACATCATTGATAATCAGCCTTCTTTTCATGGAGAAGTAGCAGGTCAGCAGGTTTGGCAAGATGCCATGACCGAAGAGCATTAGTCCATCATGAAGAATGATGTGTGGGATATTGTTCCGAGATTGAAAGGGAAGTCTATAGTGACTTCCAAGTGGATCTATAACATCAAACATGCAGCCGATGGAAGTGTCGAGAAGTACAAAGTGATATTTGTGGCTAGAGGATTCTCTCAGGTGGAGGGAATAGATTATGAGGAGACATTTTCTCATGTTGCTTGATACACTTCCATCCGTACGATTATTGTCCTTGCTGCATCCATGTGTTGGAGACTACATCAGATAGATGTGAAGACATCCTTTCTCAATGGATAATTTGAGGAATAAGTTTACATTGAGCAGCCAGATGGATTCGTGATACATGAGAAGGTGTCTCATGTGTGCAGGTTGAAGAAAGCCATGTATGGACTAAAACATGCACCTCATGCATGGTATGAGAAGATTGATGGATACTTGATGAGTTTGGGATTCAGCAAGAGTGTTGTTGATCCCAACCTATACTACAACATTGTTGGTGATGAGTGCCCGATTTTGGTCGTATATGTTGATGACTTATTCCTCACCAGTTCAAAAATCCTTATTGTTGAATGCAAGCATGCATTGGATTCTGAATTCGAGAAGAAGGACCTTGGTATGATGCACTACTTCTTGGGAATAGAAGTATGGCGGAGGAATGATGAGATTTTCCTAAGTCAAGGGAAATACAAATTTGAGATATTGAAGAAAATCAGGATGACAGACTACAAGCCCATGGCTACACCGATGGTGATGAATCTGAAGAAACTGAGTGAAACTTCTTCCAATTCAAGCGAGATTGATCCACATCTTTATAGACAGATGATTGGATCATTGATGTATACGATTAACACCGGACCTGATATATGTTATGCAGTGAGTGTACTCATTCATTTTATGAGTCAGTCGAGACAGACACATTGGATAGCAGTGAAGCATGTGTTGAGATATTTATGAGGCACAATTGGTTATGGAATGAGATATGCCTCCAGTGTAGACATGAGATTGTAGGGATATGCCGATGCAGATTGGGTAGGGAGTGCAGCGGATCGAAAGAGTACCTTCGGGTTTTTTTTTTTCTTTGGGATCTGCCATGGTTTCCTAGTGCAATAGGAAACAAACTTCTATGGCTTTGAGTATCGCAGAAGCAGAGTACATTTCATTTTGTGCGGTAGTCCGTGAAGGACTGTGGCTTCACAAGCTCCTTGCAGAATTATTTGGACATGAGATGGATTCCACTATTGTCTATTGCGATAAAAAGAGTTGTGTGAATCTCTAAGAGAATCATGTGTTTCACGATAAATCAAAACACATCGAGATCAATTACCATTACATCAGAGATATGGTGCAGAGGAAAGTAGTACACGTGCAGTACATTTCTACACATGAGCAAGTTGCATATGTCTTCAACAAACTGCTTTCCAGGACAGAGTTAGAGTACTTTTGTGAGAGACTTGGCCTGGTGGAGAATGCCTCCCTAGCTGAGAGGGAGTGTTGATGATTGCAGGTTCATGAGACATTCTCTAGATCGTACTCCTCTGGACTGAGTTGAGATGATTTGTGAGAAACCTATGTGATAGGTGAGTCATACTCCTATGGACTGAGTTGATATGACTTATGTTGGTCTCTTGTCATGCTCCTGTGGATTGAGCTGAGATGAATTCAGATGGTGTCCCATCGTACTCCTATGGACTTAGTTGAGTTGACTTGAGATGGCTCTCTAGTTCGTACTCCTATGGATTTAATTGAATTGATCTGTTGAGAGTGACATCCCTTGTGGTTGAGCAAATGTGGACTTGTCCCTAGTGGTAGAGCACTAGAGGATGTGTGTGAGACCCCTTGATATATTGTCAAAGAGTAAGACTATTGTAAAACCCTAATTTGTATTATGAAGGGTACAAGTCATCCCTACTGTGTAAAGATAATTAATATTATGTGAAAGATTAATTGTACTATTGAGTTGTACAAGTCGGCCCTATTGTGCCAATAGACACATCTATTTGATGAGTTAGGTCATGTATTTATTAGAGAGATACATCCCCATTGTGGATCATATCTCTTCACTCAACGCATAACTTGGTGAGCTGAAATTTGGTGCGCACTTCTTATGCACTAGCTTTCTTGGTCATAGAGCACCCTCTTGTGTGTGCTAGGATTTTCTGGAGAGGGTTCTTCTCTTGGAAATATAGTAAAGGGTTGCTGGGTTTTTCCCTTGGTTGAGAAGCGTTTTCCCAGGATAACTTCTTGTGTCTTGTGCATGGTTATTCTTCTTGTGATATTGGTTTACTACAGCTATTTTATTTTGTGTTGTTGCATTATTTATGGTTCAAATTCATGTTAAATTGAAAAGAAACTACATGTGCTTGAGCTTGCATTAGAAATTCAAAAGGAACTTGGCTTTCGTTGCTTGGGTCATTTACTCACCCGAGGGTCAACTAGTGTCTTCAGGTGGTGTTTGTCTAGGGCCATCAATGAATAGTGTGGTTGAATATAGCGTCATTATAGAGCTTTTACGTAACTCCATTTCACATGGTGTTCGGTCTTTAGAGGTTCGCCTAGACTCCTAGTTAGTAGTATGTCAGTTGAACAACAATTATCGTGTGTGAGATCTTGCTCTACTCCAACGATTCCTACAGGTATGACTTTTGGAAAGACATTTTGATTTTATTACTTATAATGACATACCCAGAAGTTATAATTATGTATCTGATGCATATGATAATTATGTTTTAGATTGACATTTGTCACATAAATAAAGTAAAGAAAACACATTTATCAATGTACACATTGTAACATAAGTAAAGCCGAAGACCAAGGTTTCTAAATATTTCATCTCTCCAAAAATATGGTGTTATAGTACAAAATGGGGCTCACACCCTCAAAATACATATACATCTGATCGATATAATAACCATGACATCTACGCATGTGGCACTAGATGTGTGTCATGATAGTGCAGTACAGTGTTTGAGAGACATCGAAAGAGTTGCACCCACGCACGAGGCACACCCACCACCTGTTGTTGCATCGCCTCTGGCAGATCCTCTACCTGAACCATGGGAATCCTGTGCATCAAACGAGACAGGTGGCCTAGCACATTTTGAAGCACTTTGTCCTCATCTCCTCTCGCTGGCTCATTAACGTAGAGCCCAACCCTCACCTGGGGTCCACTAACCTCTCGGTCTAAGGATCTTCAAATTTCAGGAGCTGGATGAGCTCACAAATTCCCACTAAACCTTCGGATTTTGGTTCCATGGGCCTTTTCCTTCAAATTTGGCCCAAAATTCTCTTTCGAAGAGCCTATGCTAATTAAGATCTCGAACCATGTGACCCCGGGCTCAAAATCGTAGGCTTATCCCCTTTACTTCATGCAATTCAAGACTTCAAAGCTTCTATGCTTCGGGAGCTCCAACAGAAAACCTCCACAATCCTCTAGAATCAACAAACTCACGAAGCGCCAAATCCACTATGGGATTGGCAGTCCCAAATCCTTGTCTAAATCAACAACCATGATTACTTCAGGCTCCCAGTCTTTGGTAAATTCTAAAACACCTCCCCACAAAACCCTTGGAGTGCCAAACCTCCAAAATGCACAATTTGGCGCCACTCATCCTCTCTAATCGATGGTCGGGATTTGCTTCAGCTCTCGACCCTTCGAGCGTCCTCCACTAACACTTAGCCAAAGCCCTCTGAAGTACGAAGGCTCTGTACTACAGGATCTTCCAACACACATCCCTGGCACCAACGGCTAGGATTCACTCCGTTGTTCGGAGCTTCGAGAGGCTGACAAACATTCTCCACTATGCCTCCTTTCCCCCGGATAGTTGGTTTTCCACACTCAATGATCCGCTAACACGTGTCCTTATTGATGGAGGATCTAGATTTACTCCAGATCCCCGAGACTTCAGGAAATCTGTCTCCTCCAAAACAAAGACTTGAAAACCTCCAAACTTACGAAGTCTGAAGGATACTGAGGGTTAAAAATCGTGCTACTCACCTGGATCCAACGCTCGTTGATCCTTGCGCCTAAATCTGATGGCTAGGATATTTCCTCCTTCATGCACTCTCTCCTTCGCTCTGGACTCTAATTCAACAATGCAGATCTCCTCTCCAATCTAGATCAACGACTATTGTAGCTTCCTCCTCTGATACTACTGCATTTTTCTTCTGATGAAGGATTTTCAAATTATTTCAAAAGCTTGGCATTTGATTCTTCTCCTACAAGGTTGTCTGTTCGGCCTTGGCTTACGCTTTGGAAAAATTCTACTCCTTCTGAGCTTTTCCAACTTCAACACTTCAGATTAAGTGTGGGCACACACTTGTGCTTCTCCCACAGCCCGAGACCCAGACTGTCTTCGCCTTTTGTACTCCTTGTAGGGCTCTACGCATACTTGTGATATCTTTCCTGAGCTTTGAATTTTCCCAAATTCTTGTGCCCTCCTGGCACTTCCCCCCTCAATGCACTCCTTACATAGCTACCCTCCAGAGTATTCAACAACTTTGTACAATGCGCCCCCTCTGCACTATCTTTCAAGGTGTTCAGTAACCCTGAAGTATCTCCCTGGAAATCTACGCACAAAACTCAAAGCAAAGTTCTCTTGTGCACTCCTTGCACTCGCTCAAAGCACTCCTTGTTGAGCTTACAGAGTGTTTAAAAACTTTGTCTCCCATGCCTTCTTTGCATAGACTTTCCTCCAAAGTATTCAACAACTTGGAGGCTCCTTTGAGTTTGAGATTGTTCTGGTGTGACCACCTCGCATGCTCTTCTCTGAACTCGAAATAGAGTTCTAAACACACTCCTTGCATTGGCTTCAAAGAGTTTTTACTAACTCTGGTGTGCACTCCTTGCACAATCCTAAGAGCCCAGAAGACTCAGAAAACTATGAATAGATAGAGAAGTCTATCTAATTCCCGCAAAGGAAAACATACATGCATCTATGGCATTCATAAATATACACAACAAACATTCAAATACAAACATAAAACACAAAAAACCTTATGTGCAGGAAAAGCTGCTTTGTATTAATGTTTGAATGCTTCTGTACAAAAGTTTTACAAATGTTGGACTGCAATGGAGTCTCAGTTATTCTCCTCTCCTCCCTTGAGCTCTCTCTGTTAATATTATGGTAGCTGCGGGAGGTATTTAACCCCACATGTGAACCTGATGAGAATAGAAGACTCTGGGAAGCAAGAGAAACCCTAATGAGCTAGCTAATAACCCTAGAAGCCTTGTCAGCTCAATAAGATAATTTATATTAGGCTATTAGCCTCCAAGAGAAGAAGTCAGCCAGAAATAATAATAATATATTGAACAGACACATACCCAGAATGAGAAGTCAGCCCCAGCAAAACTGGCAGGATTACTATAAATACAGGGCGCTAGTTCTCATTTACAGCATCTCAGAATTGTAGTTCTGCAGTTTGGTGCGCACTGTAGTTGCAGTCTTGTGCACAGGTTTGGAGGAAGAGTTGGTGCAGCTGCAGTAGCAGCAAGATCTCAATTTTGGCTTGAATATCTCTTGGCTAGGGTTTGGAACATCTGATCAGCTTTTTGTGATGCACTATCCTTGGGGATTGATGCGCTACTCTTTGTTTGGCTATCTAGCCTAGGGTTTGCTTCTGGAGGAATTCTTAGTCAAGGTTAAGGTGCTCGGAGGGAGGCTTCGGCCTATGGTTGGGTGACGAAGGTATCGTCAATGGTAAAATGAGCACACCATCTTCTATATTCTAACACTCTCTACATCTCAACAACTCCTATTTGAATTATTTTTTGATACAACAACTTTTTACAAAAGAGGGGCTCCTCGAGCCTTCCCTCCAACTACCTACTCACATTAAATTTACATTGAATGCCAACAAATTAGAATCAGACCTAAACCCATCTATCTATCAGCCATTAAAGGTGACCTAAAACATTATAATAACTTCAGCCTGTACAAATACATGGCTCAGATTTCCCTGAGCCCTCAAGCATTTAATTACATTAAAAACTTTTAAATTTAGGCTTAATTCGAAAGGACCGGTGCATCCTCTTTGGGATCCGCTCCCTCTTAGTGTGCAGATGCATGGGCTTGCTGGCACTTTTCTAAGGTGGAGCGATGGTCCTGCATCATACTCTCGCACTGACAAAAATCATGAGCTCCTGCTCATGGCTCTCTTGTAGTTGAAATCCTCCAGGGTCCCAAATATTCATGTGGAGTTGTCCATCCGCTCCTTTGCTATGTTGTTGATGTTGCTTCCCTATTGCTTCTGTAGGTCCTCCTTTTTTTAGCTCCCCTCTGCTGACTATCTCCTGCGTTGATCTTAGCATCAGCCTCCTCATCTTCTCGATATCCTCGTCCAACTAGTTTATGGCTCTGCTCTTGCTCTGCAGCCTGCTTTATTGCTGCATCTCCTTCTCATCACACACCTCAATGGGTAGATCAATATGATCCCCCATGCCGACCTCACCTCGTGTGGCATCAACTTGCCACTCCACTATAGGTCCAACTTCTGCAACCTCATCACTGAGTTGTTTCCCAACTGTCTCTTCTGATAGTTCAATTTCTACCAGTGCTTTTATTTCTTCTTGTGTTGGCACAAATCCAGTTTCATCCAGCTGCTCCTCCTGCTGGAATTCCTCCTCATTGTTCACAACCGCACCCCTCTAGCAGTCTTATTCTATGTCTGGGTGGCATACCCAACCCTACAACATCTTCAGCTCCATCTCCCACTGAGTGAGCATCTGATCTGAATGCTCCTCTTATTTCGTCTCCTGGGCAGATGTTAATGTTTGCACCATCTTCTCCTCCTTGACAATATCTGTTGGTTGTCTCTCCTTTGCTGCACTTTCTACACGTGCTCTCACCTCAACTAAGCTTCTTGGGAAGAATACATTGATCCCTCCTATGATCAGAATGCATTTCTGATCCTCCTCTATCAGCACTGCTTGTTGATCCAAACTCTCCTCTGAGTTCATGAGACTCTCAGACAGTCTCATCTCATTCTCCTTGCCCACTTGGAAACTGGAGTTTTCTGGCCTTCCCTCCTGGCAGTTTATGATATCTTAGACTGATCTCATCTCATTTCCCTCCTAGAAATATGCATCTCCATCTCTTCCCTCCTAGCAGTATATGAGATCTTTGCTTGATCTCTCTTCATTTCCCTCCTAGCAATCTACGAGATCCTCATTTGATCTCTCCTCCTCCTCATTGAGGTTCTCTCCAACCTCTGGTTCGCAAACCATCTCCTATGTGGCACTAAGGTTTTAAGCATGCCTCAACCACCTTCTCAACACCTGGTGCTGCCACCTGGAAACCAATTGTTGAATAGGCCATTTTACTCTCGGCTTCAAAGGCCATTCATACCTCCAACATACCTGTGCTTCTTGTTGCATCTTCAGCATTATCCTATCAATCTTTTCTCTCATCTCTTCAACCTCTTTGTCCATCTATGTTTTGTTTAGTTGTTGGTGGTATTCTCCTCGACCTCGCCTCTAGCCTTCAATAGCCATTCTTTTCTTCACCTTCTGCCTCTGAGAACACGTCTGGTTCTTCTGGCTCAACCCACTTGGTTGTCTGTTGTCTACTCTGCAACTGAGATCACCACCAACTTTCTTTTGCAGCCCACCTGGCTATCAAATGTCTATTGCACACTTGCAAATAGATCTTCAGAGAGCATCACACTCTATCTTCTCCTTCTCCTTTTCTTGCTATCTGCAAGAAAAAACACGCTATGATACCACTTGGATGCAGACCCCCACCCTCACCTGGGGTCCACTGACCTCCCAGTTTAAGGATCTTCAAATTTTAGGAGCTGGATCAGCTCACAAGTTCCCACTAAACCTTTTGATTTTGGTTCCACATGACTTTTCCTTCAAATTCAGGCCAAAATTCTCTTTTGGAAAGCCTTTGTTGGTTAAGCTCTCAAACCATGTGACCCCAGGCTCGAAACCGTGGACTTATCCCCTTTGCTTCATGCAATTCAGGACTTCATAGCTTCTATGCTTTGGGAGCTCCGACAGACAACCTCCACAATCCTCCCAAACCAACAAACTCATGGAGCGTCAAATCCACAATGGGAACGACGGTCCCAACTCCTTGTCCAAAGAAATGGCCTTGATTACTTCAGGCTCCCGGTCTTCAGCGAATTCCAAAACACCTCCCCACAAAACCTCCAGAGTGCCAAATCTCATAAATGCACAATCTGACACCACACGTCCTCTCTAATCGACAGTCGAGATTTTCTTCGACTCACGGCCCTTCGGGTGTCCTCCACTAACACTTAGCCAAAATCCTCCATAGTATGAAGGCTCTGGACTACGAAATATTCTGACACACTTCTCTGGCACCAACGGCTAGGATTCGCTCTGTTGTTCAAAGCTTCAAGAGGCTGAAAAACCTTCTCCACTACGCCTCCTTTCCCCCAGATATCTGGTCTTCCGGACTCAACGATCCGCTGACATGTGTCCTTACTGATGGACGGTCCAGATTTACTATGGATCCCCGAGACTTCAAGAAATATGTCTCCTCCAAAACACAGACTTGAAAACATCTGAACTTACGAAGCCCGAAGGATACTGAGGGTTAAAATCCATGCTACTCACTTAGATCCGATGCTCGTCGATCCTAGTGCCTAGATCCGATGGCTAGGATCTTTCCTCCTTCCTGCGCGCTCCTCCTTCACTCTAGACTCTGATCCAACGGTTCAGATATGCTCTCCAACCTAGATCAATGAATGTTGTAGCTTCCTCCTCTGCTACTTCTACATTTTTCTTCTCATGAAGGATTTTCCAATTATTTCAAAAGGCTTGGCCTTTGATTCTTCTCCTACAAAGTTGTTTGCTTAGCCTTGGCTTGCACTTTGAAAAAACGCTACTCCTCCTGAGCTTTGCCAACTTCAACACTTCAGATTAAGTGTGTGTACACACTTGTGCTTCTCCCATAGTCCGAGACTTGGACTATCTTCGCCTTTTGCACTCCTTGTAGGGATCTACGCATACTTGTGCTATCTATCTTGAGCTTTGGACTTCCCAAATTCGTGAGCCCTCCTGACACTTCCTGCTCAATGCACTCCTTGCAGAGCTACCCTCCAAAGTATTCAACAACTCTGTACATTGTGCCCCTTTTGCACTATCTTTCAAGGTGTTCAGTAACCCTGAAGCATCTCCCTAGAAATCTACCCACATAACTCGAAGTAGAGTTCTCTTGTGCACTCCTTGCACTTGCTCAAAGCACTCATTGTTGAGCTTACAGAGTGTTCAACAACTCTGTCTCTTGTTCCTTCTCTGCATAGACTTTCCTCCAGAGTATTCAACAACTCTAAGGCTCCTTTGAGTTTGAGATTATTCTGGTGTGCCCACCTAGCACACTCTTCTCTGAACTCGAAACAGAGTTCTAAATGAACTCCTTGCGTTGGCTTCGTAGAGTTTTCACTAACTCTGGAGTGCATTCCTTGCACAACCCTAAGAGCCTAGAACACTCAGAAAACTACAAATAGATAACAAATTCCATCTAATTCCGGCAAAGAAAAACATACATGCATCTATGGCATTCATAAAAACACATAACAAACATTCAGATACAAACATTAAAACACATAAAACCTTATGTGCAGAAAAAATTTCTTTGTATTAATGTCTGAATGCTTCTGTACAAATGTTTTACAAATGTTGGACTGCAATAGAGTCTTAGTTGTTCTCCTCTCCTCCCTTGAGCTCTCTCTATAGCTCAACAATTCCTATTCGAATTATTTTTTGATACAACAACTTTTTACAAAAGAGGGGCTCCTCGAGCGTTCCCTCCAACTACCTACTCACATTAAATTTACATTAAATGCCAACATATCTGAATCATACCTAAACCTATCTATCTATCAGCCATTAAAGGTGACCTATGTTAGAATATAGAGGATTGTGCTCGTTTAACCATTGACGATACCCTCGTCACCCAACCACAAGCCAAAGCCACCCTCCGAGCACCTTGACCTTGACCGAGAAGTGAATCCTGGTAGCAATCAATAGCCAAGAGAGGCTAAATGCACCAAGCAAGAGAATAGAAACTAGACTGAACAGATGATCCCACCCAGAAGCTAGTGCACCACTTTCCCTGCTCTCCCATAAAACTTGCGCACCAAACTGCTGCTGCCTGCGCAGATTTAGCTCTTGTTGCAATTGCTGAGATGTGAAATAATGAAACTGGCACTCTGTATTTATAGTGGACTGGCCAGTCTAACTGGGGCCGACTTCTCCTTCTGGGTATCAATAAATTCAATTTAAATATATTTGTTCAGCCGACAACTTGTCTAGGGTTTCCTTTAATTCTTTGCTTCCTTCCGGAGGATTCTAG
>SNQJ01S0002542.1:323119-337093 GCA_010110895.2 Picea sitchensis | reverse complement strand
TGATTAGAGATTCTTCACCTATTATGAATAGATCATCAACATATAGTAGTAGAATTACAGGTGCATTGTTCACGACTTTGTAGTAAAGGTTTGGATCTGCATGACTCTTAGAGAAACCAAGTCTTGTTAGATAGCTATCCATTATGGCGTACCAAGCCCTTGGGGCTTGCTTAAGTACATATAGCGCTTTCTTCAATCTGCAAATGTGAGTGTCTCTGGAATGTACCTCGAATCCTTGAGGTTGTTCAATAAATACTTCTTCTTCAATAGCTTTGTTGAGAAAGGTTGTCTTTACATCCATCTGGTGTAGATTCCATCCCATGGAAGCGACAAGAGATATGATAGCTCTGATGGAGGTATACCTTGCCACTGGAGCAAAGGTTTTGTCATAGTCTTCTCCCTCCTTCTGGGAGAACCCTCTGGCCACGAATCTTGCCTTGTATTTATCCACGCTTCCGCCTGCTGCATGTTTGATTTTGTATACCCATTTTGAAGTTACAACCAATTTCTCTTTGGGTCTGGGTACAATTTCCCATACTTCATTTTTCATAATGGACCGATGTTCTTCCGCCATAGCTTCTTTCCATTGTCCCTTTTTAACTGCTTCTTCAAATGTAGTAGGTTCTTCATCTAGAAGCTTTGTCATGTATGTTGCATAACTTGAAAATATTTTCGGTCTTTCAGTCTTCCTGGATGTTCCTTCTGGAACCTTGATTCTTTCTGCGTCTTGTAAGGTGGCTTCAAGCCAAGATGGTCGTTTCTTGTTCTTTGGTATATTATCTGAATCAACGTTCTCACATATCTCCATTGGATGATCAGGTTGATCCTTTTCGTTATTTTCACCTTCTGTGTTTTCTTCATTTGGTTCTTCAATTTCTTCTTCTTCTATAGTTTCTTCAATAGATTTTCTGAAGGCCATTCCTTCATTGAATGTTACGTCTCTGCTTACTTCTATCTTGTGTTGATCTGGAATATATATTCTGTAGGCTTTGGATGAATCACTATATCCCACGAATATCCCTTTCTTTCATGAGGGTTCTAGTTTATTTCTTTTATCTTTGGGAATATGAGAATAAACTTGACATCCAAATATTCTTAAGTTTTCCACATTAGGTTTCTTACCTGAGAATGCTTCTTCTAGTGTCATGTCTTTCAATATGCGATTAGGGCTTTTGTTCTGTACGTATATTGTCGTCATTGYTGCTTCTCCCCATAGAAACATGGATAGAACTTGATCGTTTAATAGGGATTTTACTGTTTCTTCGATGGATCTATTCTTTCTTTCTGCTACACCGTTTTGTTGAGGATTATGAGGAACAGTCAACTCCCTCCTCATCCCTACTAATTTGCAGAATGCAACGAACTCCTTCGAGGTGTATTCTCCTCCATTATCTGTTCTTAATGTCTTGATCTTCTTGTTTGTAAGGTTTTCTATTTCTGCCTTGAATTCTCGGAATTTGCTTAATACTTCATCTTTTGACTTTAGTAGGTATAGCCACATCTTCCTTGAATAGTCATCTATGAATGTTACATAGTAGAGAGATCCTCATAAAGATTTGACTAGCATTGGAACGTAAACATCTGAGTGTATTAGATCTAGGGTTTCCTTAGATCTGTTGTTGCTGCTTGGGAATGGTTTCTTGATGTTCTTCCCAAGGGCACATCCCTTGCAGATTCCTTCGTGTGTAGACTTCGATTCTGGTATCCCTTCAACCATCTTCCTGAGGAAAGGTAGTGCTTGATAATTGATATGAGCGTACCTTCTATGCCAAATCTCATTAGGATTGATTTCGTCATGTACTAGGGCTTCTTCATTTTGTTCTAGTAGTCTATATAGATTCCCTTCACGTCTTCCAATAACCCTAGCATCTTCTATGCTAGAATCCTTATGCCATGATAACACTTTTTCATCTATGAAGGCTATTCTGTTTCGTTTGTCTTCTAAACATGATATTGATATAAGATTCTTTTCTAAACTAGGTACATAGAGAACATTGCTTAAGTGAACATGATTACCTGATTCCAATTTGATGGAGGCTTGTCCAAATCCTTCGACGGGGTAGGTGCCTTTGTCTCCAAGCTCCACTTTGTACGATGTCTTTCTCTCATTTAGATCTGAGAGTCTAGCTTGATCTCCCGTCATGTGCCTGGAAGCTCCACTGTCGATTATCCACATATCGTCTTCAATTGTCCCGGTAAGTGCTAAGCAATGTAAGAGACTGATTGTTTCGCACATGTCTTTGGTTGACTGATAACTGGTCATGCCTTGATCCAAAACCTCAACTTCATCATTTCTTTCTTCTGAGAAAGTCAATAGGTGCGTTGAGTTAGGGCGCATCTGAATATCTTCTCCTTGAGCAAGATGCTCCATCACAAGGTGTCGGATCTGAGAATTAGGGTTTCTGCGACTGCTATTGCTAGTAACCCTAGCTGCAGTTCTTTGGAAGTTGCTCCTGCTAGTAACTCTAGCGGTAGTTCCTCAATGAGCTCAATACCTAGCGGTTATGTTTCCTTCCAGCATTTTAGGCTGACTGAAGGGGTATGGGCCCATAACCTGTTAGAATATAGAGGATTGTGCTCGGTTAACCATTGACGATACCCTCGTCACCCAACCATAGGCTGAAGCCACCCTCTAAGCACCTTGACCTTGACTGAGAAGAGAATCTTGGTAGCAATCAATAGCCAGAAGAGGCAAAATGCACCAAGCAAGAGAATAGAAACTACACTGAACAGATGATCCCACCCAGAAGCTAGCGCACCACTTTCCCAGCTCTCCCAGAAAACTTGCGCACCAAACTGTTGCTGCCTGCAACTGCCTGCGTAGATTTAGCTCTTGCTGCAATTGCTGAGATGTGAAATAATAAAACTGGCGCCCTGTATTTATAGTGGACTGGCCAGTCTAACTGGGGCCAACTTCTCCTTCTGGGTATCAATAAATTCAATTTAAATATATTTGTTCAGCCGACAACTTGTCTACGGTTTCCTTTAATTCTTTGCTTCCTTCCAGAGGATTCTAGTCTCGTCATAGGTCACAATAGAGGTTCATACCTCCCGAAGCTACCATAATATTAACAACCTATCACATTACAATAACTTCAACTTGTACAAATACATGGCTTGGATTTCCCTAAGCCCTCAAGCATTTAATCACATTAAAAAAAATTAAATTTAGGTTGAATTCAAAAGGACTGGTGCATCCTCTTTGGGATCCGCTCCCTCCTAGTGTGTGGATGCGCTAGCTTGTTGACACTTTGCTAAGGTGGAGCGATGCTCCTGCATCACTCATCCCCCTGATGTCATGGGAATCCATCTGGTCGTCACGGACCTACGTTTACACAACAAATCATTTTTGTTAAAATACTTGACACCATCCAAAAATACAACAAAAATGAAATATATAAATAAAAATTCACACCTATATCGTCGTAGGTGGAACCTAGTGGTAATGGCATGTATGGATCACCTGTCGATGCCACCAAAAGAAGAACTCATCGTCATAGGGAGTTGGCACCCTACCACCTCCCAACCGCCTCATCACCTCAGTCCACCATGAAATGGATGGATCGTGCGGTCTATGCGGAACAATCTCGACTCTAGGTCTCAATCATGGAACCTGCTCGAAGAAAAAACTAAATAAGATAGATGCGAACCCAAAGTTCCTCTTCCTACCCTATGTGCAGTCTGTCAACTAACTCTTCATGTTAGCCAGCAGTGAGGTGCACCAATCATAAACTGTGGGTCGTAAGCACTCCACTGAATAGGACATCAATGGCCTTGATTCCTAGTGCAACGAGGTCGATCCTATGATCCGTGTAAGTACAAGAACGACGGTCTTCAAACTCAGATTGTTGATCTCCCTAATGGGGAGTTGGCTCCCTACCTTTTCTATGCCTACAACACAGTGAGTGGCGATGTAGTCCTCTATGTTCATGCCACCCCCAACTCCTCGGCCTTTGAGGTTCACCACCTCACCCCGACGAGACAATCCTGTAAGAAATTAAATATCCTCGACTTCAATTCTCAATGGTTGCCCATCGAGATTGAAGGCCTCTGTATCCGGATCACAAAAGTTCACCAACATTTGGAGCAATCTCACTTGAGCCCTCATCTCTTTGAGAGCCCAAAACTTGTAAAGCTCGCATCTTTTTAATGTCAATTGGGCCCCTGGGTCTCTTTCCACTGGAGCATCAACTTCCTCATGCTCTCTTTCTCTCCATTCAAGTACCATCCTCCAAGGAAAAATCCATTTTTTGAATCAAACTTCTTTAAAAAAACAATTTGCGGACTTGTACGCGGGTTGTTGTGATAACAGTCACATGTAGGGTTGCATATATGCGGTCTGGCTTTGCCTTTCCCGCGTACATGCCTACATATATGCGACCCAATGATCTACAGCCTGCGTACACCCTAATTCCTAAGTTGCGCTTTAAAAAACTCAAAAAATTAGACCTAATTTAAAATTCTAATCCACTAGAAATGAAGAGGAGGGCAAGAGTACTTACATGGTCTAGACGGTTTTCAATTTTGTCACTCGTAGCTCCCGCAATCGTCACTTGAAGTTCATGGGCAATTTGGTCCAAAATGCACTATTTGGGTAAAAATGTGAAATGGTATGGTAAAATTGATTATTTTTACTATTTGTAGAAAAAATTTACCCACTTTTCATAGTTTTTGCTAATATTTTGACCTAGTGGACTAATAGTGCAGTGGAAGGAGTTGGTTTTGGTGGTTTTATCCAGGGATTCTTGCGGTTTCTAGCATCATGTTGCTCGTTCGTGACTTTGACAGGTATTTTATTTTACCAAGCATATAGGATAGGTCGTCACTCTGTTTTGCATACTTGCATTATCCTATGTCTGTGATTCATATTCCTTAGGTACAAACCCATTTGTTAGTGACACACAACCTCCTTTCTGCTACTAGAAGTGTTTTTAGTGAATGGTAGAGGCTTACTAAACATGGGTGCCCTAGTTAGAACCTTTGTGTTATTTGGTGCCCATAAAAAGATTTTTCCATTAGACCAGGAGTCCCTTATAGTGATAATATGACTTTGCGTTTGAACCTCATATTCTCACTCATAAGCATTCTAACCTACACCTTTGGGACTTCCATCGAGTCCTGGTTAAGCTCTTTTCGGACTCCATTAAAAAGCGAAAAGATTGTTGAGTGAAATTGTCTCTTTCACACTCGATAATTGGATTTGAAAGGACGTCTATTGGGTGTAAGTTTAACCCTTTTTCGAACCAAGTAGACTAATTTCGAAAAAGGAATACTCTAGTCACCAGTGGCTAGAAGAGTTCTTATGGGTATTGTTTTATACTTTTTCAGGCCTAAGGGACTAAATTTTGAAAAAGGACATTCTTTGGCATTAAGATGTAATTGCACTCCATTATCCTGCTTGTAGTATTGAGCCTATTGTTGGTTCCTGCTTTCTCTCTATAAGCCTATTACATCAGTAGTTTGCATCATCAACCAAGCAGAACCTTCTTTATATCCTTTGCAACTTGACACCATGTACCCTAAGAAGAAACATTCCCCTAAGTGTTCATGTCCTGCATGCACCTCCTTGCATTGAGCATAGGTATGTTCCACTATTGGAACCGGTTGCTTACTCACGACACTTGTTTCCTCTCTTGTATCATAGCATTCATTTGTCTATGAAGAAACAAAAAAAGACGAGAAATAAAAGAACAGTATCTCACGTTGGCAACAGTCGTTTCGCCTATGAACAGAGCACAAAATTTTGAGTCCACTTGTCATCCAAAGTTTGGCTTTAGCATGACCTTAGGAAGCTGAGCTCGTTACTTAGAGTTTACTCCTCTGACTGGTTACTCTTCCAGTCCCTGTAGAGAGTTTGATTGGTGCCTCCTGCATCACAAAGTTTCATTATCAAGTCTATGTTGTCAGATTCCTCCATATGTCTCATGCTCTTATTCAAAGGATGTCTATAAGCCCGTGTTGGTCATTTCTCAAAACGCTTGGCTTTGCATGTCGGCCATACTCTCAGTGTGTCTCATAATCACATGAAGTTGTAGTCCTACCATGCACCCTGGTCCTACTTTCATTATGGATAGGTAACCTTGAACTCAATAGTCGACATCTTCTCATTAGTTACTGACTTGGGGTTTCCCTTGTCTTCGATGACAAGAAATCTATTCACACATTGGGATTCGTGCAATGTCTTGAAGGCCATTAGCCTTATTGGTGGTTTCCTCGCCTTTGTCGACAATTTTCCTTATTGGCTGCTATTCAGAGGATCTCTTTCATGCACTACTTGTATCTGGTGCATGTGAGAGATGCATAGGGTTTGGTTTGTGAACATCATCTTCGTCCGATTTCCTCCAAATCATCAAGCCATTGATTTGTACCTCATGATAAATGATGAGAGATGCCTTAATGTTCTTCTTTCAACGAGTCTCCTTCCATCGACTTCAGCTCATCTATTATGTAAACAAGGCCTAGAGTCCTATGAGTACCTAGAGGCTTGCAGTCATCAGTGGCAAGTTCTCTCACCATCGACAGTTGGGAATACATCACTGTCTCCTGATAGATGGATTCTTCAAGTGTTCGACTTCAACACCTTTATTCACACTTGTAAGAATGTACTCGGTGCCTTGATACCTACTTTTGTTATCGGTAGGTTGTCTCCCATTTGTTAATGATATACCTTAATAACTGATAATCAAACGAAGTCTCATTATGTTCGACCTCAACTTCTTTATTCACATGATGCAGACTTGCACCTTTAGCGGATCATGTAGAAGACTCGAAGACATCAATTTATAGTCACAACTTTCCTGAGTTGTTGCTATCATTCATTGGACCAATACCTATATGACTTCAATGATCACTGGAGAACAGATTGTACTCCATTGTATACATATATCTTCAGATTGATTTTGAGACTAGTTTTCACTGGGCCTTGTTCGTGACTATGACAACCTATGGCATGTATCTACTTTGTATTCCCTATTCATGGCCATGAACAACTGTTTGGTATATTTCCACATGGATTTGTAGTGTAATTCAAATTGGCAACCATGTGTACAAAGTCATTATGGATTGTAATATTCTTATGAACAACTAGTTCGTCTTGTTGGGTCTCAATTACTCCACTTCTGGGAATTATAATGTATTTTGGCCATCACAGATAATCCTCTGACCTCACACATTAGGGAGCATCTGTTATAGCAATATTTGCCTCACCCCATGCAACTTGCTCAGAAGGCCTTTTCCATTTCCCTATGTAGACTTGAAGTCCCCTTTTGCACTTCCTAGAGCTAAAAATAATATTTTTCCACATGTACGTGCCTTAATAGCTATACATCAGGCGTGTACGCAGGTTGCACCATTACAACTCGCGTGCATCGGGTTTTGTGCCCAAAATTAAAAATGGTGTCGGGTTTCCATGTCACGTCACGAGATCCATGATCCTTGACCTTCCATATACTGGAAACGTTCCAACTCGACCCTTTAGTTCCATTTGAAGGCTATAAATGGGCCATATCCAAGTTGTGGAAGAAGGAGAAGAATTCAACTTTTGAGAGCAAAGTTACTCTGGAGAAATTATTCACTTCATATTGAGTCTACATCCCTTTGTCCTTTAAAGTCTGAACACATTGTTCATCCCCCAAGCTCTTCCCCCTTTGATGGAGAACCTCATTGTCTCTCTTATATGAGTTTGCCTTTGGTGGAGGATTGAAGTGATGAAGGCTCAGCTGGAAGGGACTTAGTTTCTCGGTTCCGAGACGTGCCGACATGAGATTTTGTCACTCATCCACTTCTGTTGATCATATTTTAATAGAAATACTCTTTTTTCGTCCAATTAATGTCTTGCAAATATTTGAATTGTTATTCCATGGGCATATTTGTTATGAATATTGATGGATTATGCTATATATATGTGCTAACCTTATATATTATCACCATATGCTTGTGTATCTTGGTTGTTGAGGACAAGTTGCAAGTGTATAGCTTTGAATCGAGTGCTCAACGATGGTCTTCATCGAACGTCCAGACGATGTAGGCTCTTTATCTTGTCTTGTTAGCATGTTTGTTTATATAGCATACTTGAGGTTAGAGTTGATTTCTGCAGTCATTCCATCTGTTGTAGTTTACCACATGCCATAGAGTGATTTTCCTCGTAACAACTTCCTCAAAAGTCTCTTCCTTGTGTATTGATTCTACTTTCCTTGGCTCAAATCCTTTCTACCTCAACCTTTACTTCGATGTGTAATATACCTAAAATATAATACATTTCTTATCATGTATTAGTATGTTATAGGTTTGTTATTATGTAAATAGGCATTATAATGTAAATGATAAGTCATGACCTTTGGGAAGGACATGACTTATCATTCCCTACATGTATTTATATATACATATTGTATCTCATATGATGTTAAGTAAATATGTAAAATGGATAGTAAATAAAATATTATTTACTATGGATATATGGAATTATGTTATGTATTCATGATATCCACTTCAGTTGGACTGCTCGTAACCGAGCCACTTTTGATTCCTATCCTCCTACTTTGCATGTGGTGCTTCTCAAAGTCTTGGCCTCCTTCCATTGGAAACCGCCAATGTTTAAGCCTCCTACTCTCAAAGCCTGCGATTTCAATTTGATGGAAGGTTACACCGTGGCATGTTTCGATGGCGCTGCCCTGTCGAGTGGAGGTTGTTGTGGGGCGGGGGGAATTTTCAAATTTCATTCGTCAAGGATTACAATGTGGTTCCTAAACTGCAGAGTAGGCACAAACAATAAGGCCGAGCTCTTGGGCTTATGGGCCTCCCTCTATCTTGCTTCCTGCTGGTCTATCAGTCACCTTCACGTCCTCGGTGACTCGTGAGTTATCATTGATTGGATTTCACAAAAGTCCAAGCTCCAAACTATCCACAATGATAGCTGGAAGGATAAAACGATGGAGCTGTCTAAATCCTTCGCTGACGTCAACTTTCACCATATCCCCAGATCTCACAATAGAGAGGCGGACGCCCTCTCGAAGAGGGCTTTAAATGAAGAGGTTGGTAGACTCTCGGTTTTCCATAGGGATAGAGGGATAGTGAGCCCTATCTCCTCTATAAATGTCTTTGAATGATGTGGGCTGTTCCCTTTTCGCTGTTGGATGGTTATTTGGGCGCCTTGCTCGCTTGTTCCTCTTTTGTTGGGCTGTTCCACCTTGGCAGTTTTGCTTGTTTAGGACTCTCTCTGCTGGTGCGCTGTCCAGGTTTTGATACTGCCGGCAGTTTGCTTTGTAAAGAAATTTATACCATATATAAATTTGAGCAATTTTCTCTTGGAAAAAAGTGGGAAGATACTATAAGGAAAAGAAATAAAAAGAAAAGAAAAAAGAGAGAGAAGAAGGAGGGTATAAAAATTTGATTTACCGTTGGTGGTTTACAGACCCGTGGTTTTGGTAAACCATTGGGCCATGGTATTTCCTTGACATGTGGTTTTGGGTAAACCATTATATATATATATATAGAGAGAGAGAGAGAGAGAGAGAGAGAGAGAGAGAGAGAGAGAGACTTTTTACAATGATAACTTTTTCTCACAGAGGTAAGTTCACTAAGTTGAAATGGAAAATAAGGTTCAATTCACTTATGGGTATGTTTTGGAACCAATCAATATTTTCATACATATGTTAGGGAGGATCCAGGATGAGACTATAAACATTGCCATTGACCTCGCTAGTTATCACAATTATATTGATATTAAATTAGAAAATATTTAACAAGGTGTGAAAGAAGAAGTTAAAAGAACTCTTACACAAGAGTATGATGTTGAGATTAATAATTTAGAATTAAACATTGATGAGTACTCCCTAAAATGCAATTTTTTTTGTGTTACAGACCAGGGAGGTTGATGTAGTCCTAGGGAACACTTGGTTGAAATCTATTGGTACTTTTACCATGAATGTTGATAAAAAGTACATAGAATTTGAGCACCTTACCAATAAGATAATGTCATGAGACATTAATTCAAAGCACCTTGCTCTATCATCGAATCCAGGTCAAAATGAGCAACAAAATCACATAGAATTAATGGAAAATTTTTAAAAATTGAATAGAATTCTTATTAGCAAAGATGAAGAAATTGTGCAAAATTGAACGAAATTGGAGAAGCAAGATACAAAAATTTGTAAATTTCAACAACAAATTAAAGAGTTGCAACAACAAATTAGTAATATAAAAAATGCTAATAAAAAAGAGTCTAAAAATATCAATAAAAAACTTTTATTGTCCATAGATGAAAAAATTTCTCATTTGAGAAATCATAATAAAAATCTACTTGTAGATATGAAGAAATTGAAGAATAAGAGGAAGGCACAACAAGAAACCCAAACCGTGGATAAGGGCACTAGCACCGACTTGATCGACATGAAAAAGCCTAATGTTGTTATCAATGAAGTATTATTAGTGGAAGTGTTTCCAGAAATCGATCTCAACAAATAATTCTATGGTAAATCAACATCCACAGATTTAGTTGAACTTGACATACTGTTGATTGCCACTAATGAAGTCATAGGTCAGTCGAAGAATGTTGTCACACCAATAAATACAAAAAAAACAAATATCATCATGATAACTCAAGTAAATCATGACAAGACTAAACTAGACATTAAAAAGGATAAAATTCCTACGCACCCAAAGATATATGTGCCCCGAAGTCAACAACAAAGAAGAACATATCCAAAATCTTATCATCAGAGAATTCCAGAAAAAACCCACCTTGGATGGATTGATTCTTTTTCGATGCGCCAATATTATTCGAGACTTCGATTGTCATATCGCCTTGTTTCTTCAACTTTATCTAATCGATATTAGTTACAAAAGAATGTCATTCTGTCAGAAGAGTTTCTCATTCCATATGCTTTGAGGACAAAACATTTTTAAGGGGAGAAGACTTGTAATATACCTAAAGTATATTACATTTCTTATCATGTAATAATATGTTATAAGTTTGTTATCATGTAAATAGGCATTATAATGTAAATGATAAGTCATGACCTTTACTTATCATTCCCTACGTATATTTATATGGACATATTGTATCTCATATGATGTCAAGTAAATATGTAAAATAGATAGTAAATAAAATATTGTTTATTATGGATATATGGAATTATGTTATATATTCATGACATTCTCGTGAAGTGGACCACCATATCCACTTCATAGTGCCAACTTGAATTCCTACTCAATGCACCCATTTATTCTCCATGCCTTCAAGTCTTAGTCTTCCAACTTCATTAACAATGATTTATCTTCCTCCTTTCTCAATCCAACCTCACTGCCACATATTCAACACTTCAACTTCTCATGCCCAATCTTTCAAATTCCTCTGCTTGCTCCTCAACTTGTCCCTCTACACACACACATTGATTGTATTTGTACATTGACTTTGTATCCATGCTTCCAAAACTCCATCTCTACTCCACGTTTCCATTTATGGGTCACTGCAAATAAGTACTCATTATGATGCTCTTGCATCCCACACAACAATTGACCAGGGAAAAAATAGAGCAATAGATAACAATAACAATTATTTAAGACCAAGTTCCCATATTGACCACCCCCAACCAAAAGAATATTGCCTTGAAAACAAGCTTGCACATGACAACAATGTAATGAAATTTGCAACCACAAAAAATGAAAAATTACAACTACATAGTATATACCCATGTGCCCCTTTAAATGATCACCTCCCACTTCTGAAAATAAGGACCTAAACCACATGCTACCTTTAAATAGGAAAATGCATTTAAGACTACATCCAATGCATGTCCTTAAAAATATGCGCCATCAAATAAAACACAATCAAAGGGCTCACTATTAGGACAAAAGATCTATATATGCTAAATCCAACCTCATAAGAAGTCCAACCAAATAAAAACAAAAAACATTTTCCATTTGCTAAAGCTCTTCAAATAAGAACAATTTAAATATTTTTAGATCATTAGAACACAAAATCATTATAAAAGACTTCAACCAACCCATGACAAATTACATTGACGAGGACAACATAACCATTAAATAACACCATCATGAAACAAATGGAAGATCCAAGAGAAAACCTACATAACACCAAAGAGAAGGGACAAGGGACATACAGAATCGAGCTGGTAAAAATAAGCCCACAAATCCATGCTAGCACATGGTACAAGGGCTTTAACAATGCATACATATTGTCCACACCATTCAAACAAGCTTTAATAGATTAAGCACTCTAAGATAATTAAACGTGACATGCATAAAAATGCCTTGTGTTGCCATCAACCGTTGGTACATATGTCAAGAAACAATTAGGATAAGCAACCTTAAAATCAACATTGATTACAATTTCTCTGTCTAAGGAGGCATAGATAATAAAATAAGAGTAAGTTAAAAAGTGGACAAACTCCATCGTTTTTCCGTTAAAATTCTCCCCCAAATCTAGTAGGAATTTTTTTGAAAGTTATAATCCCAGTTGATTAATGGGAACTTTGGCAATGGAACTTTGCCCTTAGAGGTTTTAACCCATTTTAGGAAGACCCATATCGTTAGAATTTCAAAAAAATAAGAGGATTAGGGTGGAACTTTACCTTGTTGAAATAAATATACTCACAATAAAAGTTGATTTTATCTACCGTTTAATCCACTCCCAATAAAAATATCTACTGTTTAATCCACTCCCAATAAAAAAAAAATACACATATACTTGTTTAAAGCTCTATATAATAAAATAAATAGTGGCATAAATGTTTATGAAAAGAATAATTATAGAACAATTTTGACTTTTTCCAAAGAAACACAACCATAATCTAATGAGAAATCCAACCCAAAACATGCAAAAAAAAACCAATTAACATTAACTATATTGATGTTACACAGAAATCCATAAACATAAAAAAATCATAAAACACCCATAATATGCAATTTTCAATAAAACAATTTCAACATTTAAACAATTCGATATTAAAATTTACAATCCCTATGAAAAGAAAAAAAAACTAAAGAAAAGACACAATTGTTGACTATTACCATGTATACTTGCCATATATAAATGTGGTAAAACCTATCTCTTTTCCCCTGTATACTTGCCATATATAAACGTGGTAAAACCTATCCCTTTTCTAAATGGGACCCATAGGATGGGTTATTATGCTAATGGGTCCCACACCAAATAGTTATAAGAAGTCACCTTCAAACTTCTTGTTGTTGTTTGAAGAATCTAGTGTATCTAGATAAGAAAGCATTCATATTGTGGAAGGGTTAGCTCCCATGAAAATGTAATAAAAGTCTCATGGAAGGGCCCAACTGAGAAATAAGAGGAAGTGTGGCATTCAAATCAATCGATTTCTCAGAGGAAAAATATGGATAGAGCCATGAAGGTTCCCCTGAATAATGAAGGAAAGAATATGGTTAGGTCCAAAAGACTCATTCAAACCTCCACATTATTTGAGTCTGACGCTACTAAAAATAATCCATTCTTTAACTCATTCTCCAATGCGTCCAAGCTAAGGTATTCCATCCCCTCGTGTTCACTGTGTTCAAATAAATTCTCCAAACTATTCATCGTTTCCCTGTCCTTTTCGTGATTCCCATCCACACATTTTAACGTTTCTCTATCCACTCAATCAGATGTAAATGCTTTCGCTTGGCCTCCTTTGATGCTTTTGTGGGTTATGTGAGAAAAAAGAAAGAATTGGCCTCCTTTGTTGCTTTTGTGGGTCATGTGAGAAAAAATAAAAATGAAAGATACTTATGATGTGTGTTGTGGAATTGTTTTTGTAATTTATGAAAAATGTGTATATATAAATAAATATATTGGGTTTGATATTTAATGTTGATATTTTTTTTTTTTTTTTTTTTGTTAATTTGTGCGAGACCTGTTGGCTATGCGATTAACCTGTGGCTTGAGAAACCGCGACTCAGGGGCATCTAAGTCGTCAAAATCACCCGGGGATCGCACTCGGCCTGAGCCAC
>SNQJ01S0002542.1:288311-323069 GCA_010110895.2 Picea sitchensis | reverse complement strand
CCCGGGGATCGCACTCGGCCTGAGCCATACCAACCCTTAACATGGTTGGATTTTTTGTCCCCGCAGGTTTCGAACCGGTGACTTTAACATCACGGAGTGGCTTAACAACACACTCCGTCACCGACTGTCCTACACCTCGGGGACTTGATCTTTTTTATTTTAGATTTAGTGTTAGATTTTTAATTTTATTTTTTTCTTGAGGTAATATTTCACGGGAAATTTTCAGTACTTCCCCACTTCGTGGATGGTAAATGAGGTAAATCGTTGATTTTGATTATGTTCAGGCCTAACCCTAAAGGAGAACAAGAGATTTGAACCCTTGACCTTTTCCACTGGGGATAGCTTCACGCCTAGCTCAAAACCACTTGAACTAACCCTTGGGGCTATTTTTGACTTTTTATTTAAGTACATTAATTGTTTAATTATATATTTTATTAAATCAAGGTCATTTTCTCATTTGGTTGTTTTACAATATCTAAAAGTATCTTGTAGGTATTGTATGTTGATAGGTTTGCCTCTCGTTCCTTTTCACTTTTTGATTTCTTACCATTTGAGCAATTGATTTGAAGTGGATAGATGCAGCGATAATACCCATTGCATTGTGTTCTTTGAATTAATTGAAGACTTTGTTTTCTTCTCTTTATCTAAATTATTTGATTCATACTACCTCTTCATTTACCTAGAAAGATATTTAGGCATGGACTCTATTGTTGTGCAGAGGTCTTTCGTTGGAACTATAAGGTTGTATACCTTTGCATTCTTTGCCTTGGACTTCTTTATAAGATACCACTGTCCATCGAGTTTGCTATTTCTCCCTTTTTTTGGTATGTAACTTCTTTATGAGATACCACTGTCCATAGGGTTCTTTCAAGTCCCTTGTCTCTACATAGAGACCACACACAAAATATGCGTTCTTGTAACTTGGGCAAGGGTACCCTTATTTGTTTGGTATGTATATCTCTTTATGTATCTCCCCAATACATTTACGATCCCCTTAAGGACCGCCTCATAGAAAAAGAGGATCTTTGTACCCAAACAAGGGTTGGTACAACAAACATTCAAATAGAAAGAAGTACAATACATCTTTTTTGTTTGTTTGTTAGTTTGTCCGTGACATGTGGGACTAACCTATGGCTAAGAAACCGCAACTCAGGGGCATCTAAGCCGTCAAAATCACCTGGGGATCACACCCGGCCTGAGCCACACCAACCCTTAACATGGCTGGATTTTTTGTCCCCGTAGGTTTTGAACCGATGACTTTAACATCACAGAGCGCCTTAACAACACACTCCGTCACCGACTGTCATACACATCGGGGACAAAGCACAATACATCTTAAACACTCTACAAATACTACAAACAAATATGCACTGCATTTGAACTCATTTATGTCATGAAGGAGGACTTAATTAATGCATAGATAATAGAGAAAGTACTAGAGACTATTTATTTCCTTCTTGATTATTACATGTTAAACACAAGTGTTTTTCGTTGAACTCATTAATGTCAGGAACGGTTGTGAACCCCTGCTAAGACAAGAAGGTTACTATTAAGAACTAAATGCATTAAGAGTTGTTTTGTCCCTACCAAAGCCTCGACTTCCATAGAGAGATGGATGGAGGAACACGATAGACTACTATAGCACCTAACATTGTCAGGTATTTATATGACAATGCAAGAATTCGTTTATGGTTCAAATATAACAAAACGAGTCACGCCTCAAGTATGTAATACAAAGATCAAGAAATTTTAAGTTTGTTGGGCAAGTCAAAACCCCAATTTGTTTAAGAGAAAAACGATCGCTATAGCCAAACTACCCACAATCTTACGTAAATCCATCTTAACCCCCATTCTATAAAGCACCAAAAGGGATTAAAAAGATGTTGAGATGCAAACCTCTCCAAACTTAAAATGGATTTACACAAGATTATTTTGTTATATATAATAGTTTTACATTAATGTCACAACCTTTTTGAATTTTACTACTACGACTACTAATAATAATCTAAGTTAAGGTCATAGCCTAGCCATATGCTAAATATTAACATATGAGACCCCCTTGTTTGTGGGACAAGGGACCACTCCTTTTGTTTTTTACACTCGTGACTTTTAAGAAGAAAATCCATATTCTTAACTATTAGGCCCATTTACACCGTATCTCAATATTACAAACTTCAACATTTTTTAATTTTGATTTATAAGTATTATGTAAAGTGACACATCTCACCTATATTAAAAAGTTAAAAGCATATTGCTTTTCTTGATGCAACACTTATATTAAATTAAAAAAGTGTCATTTTTACATTTTTAATTTATAAGTATTGAATACATGACCCATCTCACCCATATTAAATTGTTAAATAGATCTTTCTTCTCTTGATATGCAATACTCATATTAAATTGTTAAATGTATCTTGCTTCTCTGGATGCAATAAGAAAGTATGCATCAAATTTGTAACTAAATTTTCAAAATTGCAACTAATTCCAACCAACTTCAATAACTATGATAGAATACAGTGACTTCAATAACTATGATAGAATACAGTGGAGCATGGAGAACCTGGTTTTCTAATAAATTTCCAATTTACCCCTTCTAGAGAAGCTTTTGAGTCAAGTCAAAGCAAGCTAGGATAGAAATAAATTGAAAATGAATATCAAACAAAGGGTAGCTTGGCCTTTTGCCCAGAGATCAACATCTTCAGTTTGCTTCAATGTTCTTTCTGGCCGATGTGTCCCCATCATGCATGCACAGGGGGAGACTTACTTCCCCATAAAATAAAAGCCTTGCGTGTAAGATTCCCCATGGCTCACTGTGGGGTGTGGAAAATTTGGAATCAGTCCCTTTTCCAAAAATAAAAATAAAAATAGAAATGGCTCTATACATTTGCGTAAACTGTCTGGCATTCGAAGCCTATACACTACACAACACCCACCCTGGCAATGGCATTAATCAACTTCTTTTCACAAAGCCCGTCGATGCCTCATCATACCCACTCAAATGCCTCGTCTCGTCTCAGGGGCCGTCGGATTTGGGACGAGTCGCGCGGTGTTTAGTCACCTGACCAAGGCGGGGCCCACAACTGGTACATAGAAAAAAAAAACCAGAGAGAGCTCTCTCTCTCACTTCTGTACCCTGTACCAATACGAGCACAGCATATCATATCACGCCACTTCTTTTAAAATTAAAGCAAAACAAAATTTAAAGGGGGGAGGGGGGGCGAGGAGACTTTATATCACTAAATATAAATATAATAAACACGCGCGCACACGAGTATCGGCTGGGCAATATTAACTTTACTGGATTTAACATGAATGAACGTATGAACATGGAATCCCCTTCCCACCGCGGGAGCTCCTTCCCACCACCACTATAAATCTCCATAATCTGAAATCGTGGAACGGCTGCGTACAAGACACAGACAGACAGACAGGCGGGCAGAGAAAAAATTAAAAGGGGCACCTAGGGTAGGGACTGGGGTTTGGGGTTGAAATAAATTCCGTCTCGTAAATCCCGTTAAATTGATTTTATGTAAGTAAAGGATTAAACCGCTGTGAATGGCAGCTATTTTCTGGTGCCACGGATGATATATGCTTTGACTCGTCTTTGATGGCGAGCTAGCTAGCTTGCGGAATCATCATCATCATTCATCATACAACAACATGCTACTACATCCAACAACAACAACAACATCCTTCTGCTGACTGCCTGTTGTTGTTGCTTCTTACTGGTGCTGCTGGTGTTGGGGTTGGATTGGGATTTGGGGTTGGGGTTTGAGTTGGAGTTTGGGTTGGGTTTGTTAGTTACCGTAGAATAGAATAGAATAGAAATTGGCAGAAAATAGAATTTTGGGTAGCTGCAGCCAGCCAGCCAGCCAGGAAGCAGCAGGAGGGGGCAGGATTAGGGGCTTTGTGTGTTTATGTAATTGCATGATATGATGGGGATGGTGTTGTTAGTGCTAGTATTACTACTACAACAACAAAAACAACTACTGAGTTATTGTGGTGTGTCGATGACATTGAAGCAACCAAAAGCAAAACACCGAGTAGTAGTCGTAGTAGAAGAAGAAGGATACCATGGTGGTTGGTTAAGGAGAGTTAGTGTGGGAGATTGGAGGAATTTTTGCGAATGGCCTGCCCGGGTTTCGTGCTCGGGGAGTCTCGACGCTTCTGCTGCGCCGCTGCTCCTCCGCTTGCATCTTCATATATCTTCTTCTTCGTCTGCTAATTCCTTCTTCTCATTCCTGGTTTTCTTGTTCTGCTTCTGCTTCTGCTTTTGCTTCTGCTGCCCTAGACTGCTGCGGCTTCGAGTCTCTCCTACTACTACCCTTTCTCCCTACCCCTTCGCCGTCTCAGTCCGTCTGCGTAAGGGAAACCACCCACTGTTCGATCCCTGGGGCGGCTGCTGCTGAGGGTTTCGCCGGCTTTGATCCTTATTGCTGCTGCTGGAGGGTTTCGCCTGCTTTTATCCTTGTTTCCTTTTCCGGAGTGCACTGAGGGCGCTTTTTTCTCCGCTTTCTTTAAGATCTGTTAAAGATCGAACCTGGAGCCCTCGCGTCTTCCAGATCGGGTGCCTGCTAGGGTTCTGAATATGTGTTTTATCTAAAGATCGATGCGAGACCGGGGCGTGGGATTCGAATACTCGCGCTTTGGTTTTTCCGTGTACGGATTTTCAGATCTGTAGGGTTTCCTTTTTCTTCTCTGAAACTGCCGCCGCAGCGACCCGGTGTTTGTAGCAGGCGGATCCTGCTCTGCCGTTTGTTTGCCGTGAAGGAAATCGAACTTCCGGCCTGAGCGCGAGAAGCTTTTGCGGTTTCCGTTTCAGGTACGAATTATGAAACTTGTTTGTTTTTATTTTGCTACTATTATTGCTTTTCAGCTTTATTATTCCTTGTTTCAGACGCAGGCTGCTCTCTTTCACTTCAATTCTAAAGATAGCACGGTCTAATTCGGGCTTTGAAGGTTCTTTGGCTTGCACATGTCTGCGTTATCTATACGATTTAAGCTCTGTCGTCAAGGGTAGAGTTGCTCTTAAAGGATCTTTGAGATGTGGTTTTTGTTAGAAGCTTTTCAGATTCCGGGGTTTTCTTTTTTGCTATAACGGCTTTGGATCGTCAGAGTCTTTAGGTATTCTGGAGATTTCTCTTGCGGAAACTGTGTGGGAAAATATTCTGTGCTTCTGCGTTTACAAGCCCTTGCTCTGTATGAAAATTGTGCCTAATATTGTGCAACGGACATTACCTTCTTGCATGCATGTTGATTGTGTCGTTTAATCACAACTGTTTGTGTGCCTGGTATCTTCCTTCTTTAGAGGATGAATTCTGTGTCCTGAAATCATATGGAATTGCTTTCTCTTGTTTCGTTTTCAAATAGTATGCGAGATTGCAGAGTATGTATGCGCTATTTTTACATGTAAAGCAATTCTTTCAAGTTTTCCGTTGTCCGTTTTTTTATCCCGTTTCTGCACTGTTTGTTGTGCGGTTTTTTCCCTCCCGATAAATTATGAGATAAATTTCAGAGGTTAGGCTGAAAACTTTTGTTCCGTGACTTGTATATTTTACTGGAGCTCATCTGAATTCTATCTCATATGACTGATGCATCTTTTCAGTCTTATGGAACAACTATTTATTAAAGAAAAAAAGAATACCCCATCATATGATGTATAGCGTATCAAATTTAGTTTGCTTAATGTAGCTGTGAATGTTTTTCAGATTGAAGCAATATGGAGTCCGAAGAAGACAAAATATCTCCAGAGAACAAGAAAAGGAGATTAAAAACCCCACAGCAGGTCGAAGGTCTAGAGAGCTTTTATGCGGGTAATAGTCTTTCAGTTTTTGAACTCCAGTCCTGTAGTTGTATTTCTTTAATCTTCTGAGCATAGTTCCAAAATTTTGAAGCTCTAGTAGATTGTGAATTTTGTATTTACACGAGTAATGATTCATTCTGCAAAACTCCTAATCTGCAGAACATAAGTATCCTTCGGAAGCTATGAAAGCACAGTTATCAGAAGAGCTGGGATTAACAGAGAAGCAGGTACAGGGATGGTTCTGTCACAGGAGGCTTAAGGATAAAAGGCTCATGAAGGAAGAAGCTTGCAACAATGGAAAACAAGATCCACAAAATGGCATAATGCCAGATTCTGTTAATGGAGTCAAACAAGATTCTAGCGGAAGTGGAAAAAAAGCTGATCATCAACGCCATTTGAGGTGCAAAGAGGTTGAAAATCAGCGGTTTGCGAATGCCATGGATTATCCTGCAGCTGTCCTTGCATCAGAGCTCAGGGATCATGATTTGTTCAAAGTAAACCATGATAACGTGGAAGACACTTTTGCAGGAAGTAGTTCAGCTTCACAAGAGAGATCGTCATTGCAGAGTGGGAATCCTTATGAAATTGAGGCAAGAAGACGCCCATTTCAGAATGGTAAGCATTATGAATTGGAAGGAAAGAGGAAGAACAGAAGCTCTTATATGGATCCATACTCAGAAGAGAATAGTGAACACGAGGCTATTACTGCTGTTAGGGAGCAGCTAGGTGATGAATATCGAGAAGATGGCCCACCACTCGGTGTTGAGTTTCACCCCCTACCCCCTGGTGCATTTGATGACTCAACAGGTGATTCTTTATTCTGACTCCTTTTACACCATTCATTTCTCTGGGTGAATCTAATAAAGGTGTGGAAGGTGGTGTGAGTATTAGTATAATTAACAATTTGATTGGAAGTTTTGAGTTTTTGTTATAAAACGGTTTGCTTGCCACTGACATTTTTCTTGATGTCTATTTTCTTGAACAGAGCCCCACTACCAGGGTAATATTGTTGTCCAGGATACCCAGAGAATGCCAAAGAGGATGATCGAACAAGAAGCTCGCAAAGTAAGTTAATAGTCCTTCTGTCTGGCATTATGTACTCTTTACTGACTGAGTTTCCACTATCAGTTGTGTTTCAACGTTCTGTAGTCAAGTGCCGTTGTTTTGGACTTTCCTGATCAGTACTGTTACATATTGGTGTTGGGATTTATGTCAGATCTCTACTTAAAATTTAAAAAGGACCCTAGCTTTAATGACCTTGTAAAGACCACAAAAGTGCATCAGCCTTGACAAACCTTTGTGGTTTTTAAGAGGTCAAAGTTTTTCTGGATTGCAGAAACATTAGTGGATTGAGAATAGTAATAGAGATGCAGACCTTGTAAAGGATTGCCGGCAGAGATGCTTGATATATAGATGTAGAAGAATTGGTCAAGCAGGAGTATATGAAGTTAATGAGTTTTACTGGCATCAGTAAATTTGTTTGCTTATTGATATATAGAAAACTTGACAAAGGTTTTGAGTTCTTTGAACTTAAAAGTATATTGATACTGTTGAGCGTAGGGTGATGCCAAGGAAGTGGTAAATTCTACCTTCATCTGAAACAGTGAAGGAAATAAATCAAATCCAAGTCAACTTTGGCTCTATTAATGACTGAATAGAGGTTGTACACTGTCCTTGTTAGTTTGAAAATAAAGGAAAAACTAATATTGTTAATTTGAGAATAAAAGAAAAACTAACCTTGTTAATTTGAAAATTAAAGAAACTAACTCTGTTGATTTGAGAATAAAGAAAAAGGAAATTTTAGGAGATGAGCTTGATATAATTCCTAATTTTTTGGGTTTGGTTTGCTATATGTAGTCATGCCATTATTTGTCTTGAATTTAAAGACTTCCATGTGTGAGCTGTGACCATTTTATTGTGAATATTGAATGATAAATTAAGTTGTGGTATGGATTTTTAAGTTTGATGGTTTGTAACTAAGAAGTGTGTACGGCGCTAGAGCTTTTTGAAGCCAAAAATTAATTTCTGAATGCAATGTTACTGCGCTCTGTTGGAAAGAAACCTTTACTTTCTGTTGGAACCGTCAAAGTCTTGTGCTTTTTAACAGTGAAAACATCTTACATGCATGTATGCAACTCTGTTGAAATGATAATATCAATTCTGAAAGACATGACAAGGGACAATAGTAAATAGGGGTGTTACCATGACATGAAAGTGACTGATTTTTTATGATTATGTTGCAACACATCATGCAATTGGTTTATGCGAGGCAGGCATGTTAAGTTGGGGAATATATTCTGTTTTTCCATATATTTTAAGTGTTTACAATGGAATGTTGGAGTTAACATGATCCCAAATTTTACAGCGCTTGCTCATGAATTTTGTGCATAGTGAGTACTACGTGAGAATATTTCCAACTTGAGCAGTATATTCACCTATACAAGATACTAGTTTTTGGACAGTCTCCATGACAAGGGACAATAGTAAATAGGGGTGTTACCATAACATGAAAGTGACTGATTTTTTATGATTATGTTGCAACACATCATGCAATTGGTTTATGCTAGGCAGGCATGTTAAGTTGGGGAATATATTCTGTTTTTCCATATATTTTAAGTGTTTATAATGGAATGTTGGAGTTAACATGATCCCAAATTTTACAGCGCTTGCTCATGAATTTTGTGCATAGTGAGTACTATGTGAGAATATTTCCAACTTGAGCAATATATTCACCTTAACAAGATACTAGTTTTTGGACAGTCTCCTTGTCAAGATAGTAACAGATGGTAGGTTGTGTTGCATGTGCAAGAAATGCTTAGCATGGGAACAATTGTGTTTCTTTTTGTGAAATTGTTTATCCAAACAAAATCTTTATTAATGAAAAAATCAAGACAAGATATGACTTAAAATCTGGACAGGTCCATAAGATTTGAAATACGATTACTTCCACATTTTCTAAATAGTCTTCCATGTGGTGAATTGTCTTTTTCATTCTGTTATGGTAACTTCGGTCATATTCTTTCATTTTCCTTGAGGGTATGTGCAGAATATTATTGGCTGAGATTGAGCATATCTTAATATGCATATTCTAGTAATGTTATGAAGTCATTTGACATAATGTTAATTGTGAATGTTATCTTTCATTGGAAAATGTGAATGCTATCTATAAACAAGAGATGTCATTCCGGCCAAACTTTGTTGGCCATTTTGCAAAGTATCAAAAGGTTAAATTTTTCTCGACCACTACATTCATGTAGAAGTCGGCTGAGAAATTTTCCGGCATGTTTATATTCAGATTGAAATGTTTTGCTTTCAGGTCTTGCTTTTACCGTTTAGGCCTTGTGATTTCTGCTTGCCATGATTATAGTGACCATTTTTTTTGTTCATAGTCAATTTGTCTGCTCTTTACAGTTTGTCAATTTATCTGCAGTATTTTTACATAACTATTTGTTGGCAGCATTTGTCTGCTCTTTACAAGCCTTGCATTTCTTCCTTTTTGTGAACCTTTGAATTTAAGGAGATTGCATGTGATCAATAATTTTAAGTTTTAAGGTTTCATTGATTATTTGGTGTAGCACTTTGACAATTGCCAAGCTGTTGTGGTTTTGCTCAATGAGTTTTCTCTAATCTTCTGGATATGCTTGAGGCAATTTCTTCTATACCTATCTCTTTAAAGTACCTTTAGAAAGCTATTACGGATACATTAAAACAACTGCAATTCACAATGTTTCTTTTGGGTGCACTGGGCCTCAGTTAGCCTGAAGTTTGCTTGTACTTGCTTTTGCAGATGTTTCGTTCAGAAGGCTTCCATGCTTCCTGTTCGCCAGGAGTGGGACCGGGCTACTCGTCCATCCCTATGGGTCTCAAATTTGAACGGGCATCTCCAAAGTTTGAACGCACCTCCCCAAAATATGAATGGGCCTCTTATTCTAAGCATGAGCCCTTAAATGGCAAATCCACTTGGAGGCCTGCAAACAATCATCTACAAATAGGTGATAATTATCATGTGCCTGATCTGAATTCTTCAATGCAGTTGGATGAAGATTCTCCTGATGATTCCCCATCATCTGGGTTTGTCACAAAAAGCTATCCACCTTGGCACAAGCAAGAAGCTGCAGGAAGGCTGAGTTCAGATGCTCATTTGCCACTTCCATATGGAAGTAAGAATGGGACTATCCCTGGAAAAGTTCTAAATGCAGGCAAAGAATTCTCTAATTCTCGCCCTTATAATGGTGGGGATATATATCATGATGCATCTGGAGTAAATCCAAATGTGAAAGCTGCAATGCCCTTTGTGCAAAATCGTGATCTGCTGTCATCTGGAGAAGATAAATTCCAGCCAAAAAAGATGACCAAGGTATGCTTTGTTCAAGACATGCTTGATGGACCTCTATTTTTTATGCAATTATAATATTGGTCTTGATTCCAAAGATTGCCATTTTTCAACAGATTGTATTGTGTTCATGATGTGTTTATTGTAGAGGGAAAGGCTTAGAGAGGAAAGAAAAATTAAGAGAGAGCAGGATAGTGCACTGAGATTGAAGCAGAAATTAATTCCAAAGGAAGAAAAGATGGTGAGTATAACTGAGATGGCAGTTTACTGTTCAAAAATTTGCATTGTGTATGTTTGAGCTAGGTTAAAAAAAGAACTTAATGTCCTGTGTAAATTAGATGACTGTAGAGTCTAGACTGACTATTTTATAAATGATTTCCAACTTACAGAATGCTCAGATTGAAAGAAAAAAGCAGATGGAGGAAAATAGGAAGCCAAGAGAGGTTGCCAAATGCCAAACTGCTACTGAGAAAGTTGCAAATTCAAAGAGTCTAATGAAAGGGTTAGTGCAATTGAATGATATTAGAGTTGTATAAAATGTAGGGAACTCTAGTTTTATTCAAAGCCCTTTTTTGTAATTTAGATGCAGACAAAATACAAGACGGTTTTGATGTGCATGGTTTTGGGATAACTTTCATTTAATTTTCTGTCTATATTTATTTCACACCACCTTCACAAGTTATACAAAGCTATAAATCAATATTTTTATTCTCTGTAGATAGCATTTTGTTTTGTTTTCTGATATTGATGGATGGAATGTGTTCACTTGCAGGCATACCGGGGAAATTCCAAGCAATTTTACTGGGGGTGGTTTAGTGGCTGCCTGCTCATCTATGGAATAATTTCAAGGACGTCTGAAAGTTGTATATTGTAATTGGGACAGCTACAAGGTGTAGCATCCTCACTGTTTCTATTATCTCTCAGGGAATCAGGTTGACAAGTTCCAAAGCTGAAATAATAATCGAAGAGAGCGTATGGTGTATATAATTCTATTCATCATCTTTGGTCAGTGACAACAAAATCACTTAACCTAATTGAACTTTAAGATCCAGATGGTTCAAAGTTTTGTATATGAAATTTTCTAGTCTACAAGTCTTCTGTACATTTCAACTGTCAGATACTTATTGCTCCTGCCAATTGTTTGCTGAGCAATTACTTAGAAATGTTGTTCTGTAATCTCTCTCAAGCAAACCATTGATTCAAGGAGATTTTCTAAATGCTGTGTTTTGTACTACACTGCTTGTGATTATGACTCTTCACTGTAGAGACTTGGTGAGGCAAATTGATGATGGTATTAAGAGAGGAGCCTAGTTTAAAAGATGGGATTTTCAAGTAATACCGATCACATTTAAACTAAGATCTTTTCGATAATGAAGATCATACTAAAACAGAGATCTTCTCAATAATGCAGATGAATGCATATAATAAAAAAGGACAAAGTAGTATGGAAATCGTTCACATTAGGAGAGTAGGATAAAATTTTAATCTTGCGCTTTATGCTAGTAAAAAGTAAAACTCATGGGGCAGTTAAACTGATATATATTCTGAAGAAATCGTTCACGTATTTTTCTGCGAGATATGGTGAATGCAAAACCTTGAAATCGTTTTGTTCTCTAGTGGAGGTGTTTAGTAGAAATAATATCGCACGCCGTGATTTTTTGTGATGCATAGCTAGTAAATATTTAAGTCAATAATATTGCAGAAACCAGTGGAAGACTATTTACTGTTGTCATGTTTCATGGTATATCTAACAATGCTACGATTTAAACTGGTTCTAACGATTGTGGACTTGTAATTCATGGTGCAAGTTAGTCACTCTTTGGAAAACAACCCCCTCTCCCACCTCAAAAAGGGGGAACAATTTGTTACTCGAAACACTCATATGAGATACTGCAATTCCGTGGAAACAGAGCTATGAGTTGCTTTCTAATTGTTTCTGAACATAGAAATGGTTCCAGGCCATTCTCTGGCCCTTATTTTGCTAATGTAGAAATGTTTCCAGGACATTCTCTGGCCCCTTATTTTGCTGTGGAATCACCTGATGCTTGATTGGAATTGGCCTACACAAATTTAGAACTTTCAATACAAATAAAGCATAATAACAAAGAAATTAAATTGACTCTTTTTAATGAAAGATAAAAGCAAAAGAAATCTTACAAATTAATTATTTTATTGCTTTTTCCCTAATTTACACACATTTTAATGTGAATAATGTAATGCGCAATGCGTGTTAATATATTTATCCATTGTTTTTAGTATGATGCTTATAATATTAATGTGTCGGACATGTGTTTAAGTCTTTTGGCATGTGCTTGACATGTTCCAATTTGCTGATGTAAACTTTTCGAGGCCTCATTAAGGATATCAAGGAGATACAATTCTTCAATACAGAAAAAAAAACTAATGAGATACCAAGGAGATAGGATTCTTCAATATACAAAAAATTATAGATTTTTTTAATATAGAAAAAACTAAAAAAAATAATGTAGATAATGGAAACTCTTTTAAAAAAAATAAAAGAAAAAAAATTGCATTGACCAAATAGTTACCGTTGAGCTTCTTCTTTGGTTTTGTTGAATTGTTTTGGGGAGGGTAATTTAGAGAGTGCCCTGGGTGATGGGGATTTGCTACTTTTGTGGTAATAAGAATTTGTTATTGGTTGATGAGGGCTCCCAAGTCATGGTGAGAATGTGGGCTTCCAATAAGTAGAGTTATATTTGAGTTGAGTTTTTGTGGTAATAAGAATTTGTTATTGGTTGATGAGGGCTCCCAAGTCATGGTGAGAATGTGGGCTTCCAATAAGTAGAGTTATATTTGAGTTGAGTTTTGTCGACTCAAAATAAGTGAATAATAAGTGAATGTTTGCTTGGGAAAACAGAGTTTAGAGATTTTTTTTTTTTCATTTTGGGTGAGAGAATTGTTGAGTTCATAACCAAAAAAGGGATTGATTTGAATGAACTAAAACACCAACCCAAGAACTTGTACCAAAAGGTACAAAAATCAACAATAAAAAAGTGTGTTAGTGCTAGACCAAAACTTCTTGTACCAAAAGGTACAAAAATCAACAATAAAAAAGTGTGCCAGTGCTAGACCAAAACTTCTATATGACATACATAAGTATGGTGCACTTCCTAAGAGGGTTATTGAATCTACTTATCAATGTTTTACGAGGTTAACTTTAATCATAATTAATAATACAATAAAAAAATAACATATGCCTTAACCATGATTACAAATACTCTAATGATACATATGAATGGGTCACGGGGTTATCTTTCATGACACTTAATAATACAATAAAAGAATAACATATGCCTTAACCATGATTTTAAATACTCTAATGATACATGTGAATGGCTTGTGGTAACAAGTACAGATGACACCAATGATAACAAACCCCTTGCATTGAACATAAGGTCATAGAGAGAATTCTTAAAACACAAGATTTACTCTCCCCTTGGTGTTGAGCAAGAGGCCATATCAGCCCCCTTCAACTCCATATTTGCCCATACCAATACGATTCCACAACTTAGTGAAGGTGGTTGTGAAGTTGATGTCAATGAGTTGGACTGCCGAAAGCGACCAAGTGTAGAGCAACTAGAGTAACATCCACTATAACAGAGAAACATCATAAAGAGAAACATCCACTATAACATGGTGATTCTTTGAAGGTACAAATTCTGGCTCAAGTTATCCCTGAGGTTGAAGTGCTAAAAAATAATATGTATAGTAAAGACTGACATGGTAATGTAATTAAAAGAAATCCACTGAAATATGTTGATAATCATTCATAAAAAAATAGTGGGATAGATGTTGTGGCCATGTGAATAGAGACTGCACCAAAGGTGATAAAGTGCGTAGCTCCCTTATGAAATCAAGTGGTCATAGCTTTGAAAATGTTAATATGAACTAGTGATTATTGTAATTGAGAGGTAAGCCCTTTTATTACAATAAAACAAAGCATCCATTGGAAAACCACCAACTCCTAGAACATAACAATGTCTCAAAATGTGGTGGGGTCAATAATGAGATTATCACATCTTGGAATAGGTAAGGCCATCCACCAAGGAAAATCCATCAAGTTCAACAACAATGTAGAAGTTTCCCTAGAGGGTACATTAATAACATGAGAATCCATCAAGTTCAACAACGATGTAGAGGTTTCCATAGAAGGTACATCGGTAAGAGGGGGTACATCAAATTGTAATAAAGACATACCCACTACAATAACTTGGGAATCATCCATAGAATAATCCTCAAAAAACGGCAATAGAAATGATACCAACGGACCATGAATATATTATCCATCAAACATAACACATGCACTAGAATGATCATATAGATAGTGCATTGGAATATGGGCCCATGTGCTTTATCCAAAAAACTTGAATTCCAAAACTAATGAAATATCTTGATTAAGGGTTTGGCATAATAGAAACATAGTTAGCAACTTGATGAGAACTATCCCGAGTTTTCATAATTTTAGAGGTTGCATTTAGTGGCTATTTTTACCCTTGTTTCAAAATGTGGTGCTATTGGTAGCGACTTTTTTTTTAGAGGTTAAAATTACAAAATTTTGTAAGCATGATTTGTAATGTTGCAAACAAAAACCATACGTTTCTCAAAATGAAAACCTTTTCTTTCGGGCTTTGAAATCGTAACATTGACCACTCGTACCATTGCGAACAAAACCTTAAAACTGATTTCCAAATCAAAAAGTGGTGCTGCTAGTATCACTCCCTTATTAATTTCGAGGTTAAATTACAACTTGTTTGATATAACGACCTTTACAACCGGTGCCACTGCCAACTAAAACCTCAAAATCAACACTTGAATCAAAACTTGCAAAAATCACAAAACTCATAAAAAAAAAAAGAAACGAAAATGAACATTTTAAATTAAAAATAAAAATAAAAATGGTTTTATTTTTTAAAATTATTATTATTTTAAAATAGAAAATTAAAAAAGAAATAAAAAAATCAAATATTAAAAAAAAAACTAATATAAAAAAATAAAAATAAAAATATTTGAAAAAAAATAATACAAAAATATTTAAAAAACCAATAAATAAATAAATAAATAAATAAATATATATATATATATATATATATATATATATAAACAAAAACTAGATATTAAAACTACCAACCCCTCACCCCTCCTCGTCCGACCCCCACGCCCTTGCCCTCTGCCCCCTCCCCTTCATTTGTATGCACAACTCCTTTAAGTGGCGGGTTTACTTAAAAACGTTTATGAATACGTAGAACAGTGTTGAGAGGTTAGGTTTATAGAAGGGTAAAACCCTAAAAGAATTGATTTGAACCAATAGCTTCATAGGTGATGACAAGAAAAATTTGGACCAAATGTGGAAATGAACTTTGAAAAGAGATGATCCAAGTAAACTTTTGTATCCATGTTTGTGGTGAGTCTTTGAAGGTGGGTTAACAACCTAGGATAAATACCTTAGTTCCACATCACTTAGGGCAATGCTAGTAGCCAAAAATTGCAGTTGTAAAATTAGATTTGAAAACACTAGTTCCATAGTTACAAAAAAAAGTGATGCTACTAAGCTAAACTATCCATACTAGCAAAAAACCGGGGTTGAAGTCTTGGTTTTGTAGTCATAAAACACAGTTCTAAAAAAAATGCTGAAATAAATCAATAAGTAAACCCTAATGTTGGATACACTAATATCAATGGACAATAACTCTATAATTAGTGAATAAGATGGGCACATACAATCCTAATACTATTAAAAAAAAGGATATGTCTTTATAGGTTGAACACTTTAATGCAACCTTTTACACACAGATCAAAGATCAATGCACCAATGTTTACATGGTTAAAACTCTCAAAGAGATAAATAGGCCGCAACCTCAACCAACATGACCACTTTAAACAATATATTAATGCAAAAGAAAAATAGATTGAACATCTCCCAACAATCAAACATCAACTGTATGACCTTCCATGCTCTTTATCATAAACTTATCAATTGTTTTTTTAAGATAAGTTTTATATTACGTTCAGAAATCAATTACAGAGCTATAAGCAAAATCAGGGCTGCCATTAAAAGGAAACCAACCTTGGTTCGCCAAATTTTCAGAGTCTAAAAAGTCTTCCCCAAAACTTAAAGATGTGCGTCTAAGCATCCTAAACTACATTGAAAACTGACCTACTGGAACAAAAACTTATCCTCAAAATGACTCTAACAAAACAAAGTATTACTTGTAGAGATTTATTCATCATGGTCTTGACCTGGTGCCCTTGAGACGAAGTCGCCTGGAGCTGATGGAGGAAGGATAACAAGCATCTGGAGGAGCATTGCATCTTGTGCCTACAATAATTCTTCCATTTGCCGAGGAACATGACGCACATAGAGTGTCATAAACATTGAAATTCGTTGATTCATGAGTTCCATGCGAAAGGCGAGCTCTGCTATCTCTCTCCAAATTTCAAACAAAAACTGTTGCATAACCTCTATTCACTGCCCATCCCTAGAAGGAATTGAATTTATGCTTCTCTCAGAGTCCTCAGAGACCGGATTAGGGGAAGGGGTTCCCTGCTGCTCACATCATGGCTCATGGAGATATCATTGGGTGGAGTTCCTACTGGTGGACTTCTTGTTGGCGGTGGAGGCGGGGAGACTGGCATTGGGCCAAAACCCAGGGAGCAACCCTCCACATCAAACCATTCCACATGACAGACCCAATCCTTAGTCGTTGCAGGTGGTTGTTGTATACTACTAGAGCCCAGATTCTTTGCCAGCGAGGGTCTATCCATTTGTGCTCGACGAGTGTCACTGCCATGATCAAAACGAGCTCGATGTCACACCATGAGGGTTGCTTTGAAAAGCACTACTCGATTTCCACTATGGGATAAGTATTTCCAAATGTATTGAACGTCATATTTAGAATTGGTTTCCAACCAATGCCAATGGCCAGTGCCATAAATGTTGATGATGAGAATGCTTACATTCTTAGATTTAGTCATAGGTCGAGAAGTAATATCCATGATACAGAGGTACCTCATTTAGTGTCGCTTGCCTCGGCATAACTGAGAACAGATAACCCGCGGTACCATGTCGTTAATACCAAATCCCGATCTGGTGTAGGCTGTATAGGATGAGAGGGAGTGTGGCATGAGTTTTGAGGCAATAACATACACTTGCTGCCAGGTGTGCGTTCCTCCCGATTGCGCATTAAATCCTCTTACATTGTAGATGTCACTCCCTCTGGGGAATGAACCAATCAAGTGTCAATCCATGGATCAAGAAATTCCATTAATGTCGAGGAGAAGATGAATAATGGGATCACTTTATGTCTAGAACATAATCCAGGCTATCGAACTAGTTAGTTACCAAAGCACACCAAAGAAACACACTTTACTTAAAGACACATTAGACCAAGTTTAACTCAACTAATTCCCAAGTGTCTAAATATACTAACATCCTCCCTTAAGAACAATTTGTGATAGGATTGAAGGATTTACAAAGGTGACGCAATAGGAGAAAAAAATAGGCATTAAAGCCTATCCTCCCTTAATGATAACTTCCTGAAATCTTGAGATAGCTTGAAGCTTTGAAAACTTTGCTTCAGGGCCTTTGTGAAATGGTTTGTAACTTGATCATCTATTCGACATTAGAGCACTTTGAGGATGCAATCCTAAGGAAGGTTCTTGATGAAATGCATGTGTAGCTCAATGTGTTCTCTATGTTGAGGTTGAACTTTGATAATTTGTCCAGAGTGTGGTCGGATGCCACATAGCTTCTTGACTTGTATGATCTATCACTTGATACTTTTCTTCTGTTGAAGAAAGAGAAAGGGAACTTTTCTTGTTACAAGCCCAAGTGAAAGGTTTGGAGCCAAGATTGAAAACATATCCTCTAATAAAATTCCAATTATCGGGGTTGTCATCCTAGCCAAGATCACTAAAACCAACCAACAAAGGAGTCATGCCTAAATTGTATTGTATCCAAAATTGAATTGTACCCTAGATATATCGAAGCATCCTCTTTGTTGTTGTCTAATGGCTCTCATGGGGTGTTTACATGTACTGAGCAACAACAAAGAAAATATCAGGATGTCTATGAGTCAAATACAAAAGGTTAGCAATTAACTGACAGTACAAAGTGGCATCTACTTTTGGTGTGGTATAGATGGCAACAAGTTTGACTCTAGATAGGAAGGGAGATAGCATTGGTTTACAATCTTCCATGTGAAAGCAATGAAGGTCACATGCATATTTAGATTGGGAAATGAAAATGTCTCCTTGAACTTGCAAGAATTGGAGGCTAAGAAAATAATGCAAATGTCCCAACTCTGTCATGCCAAATTTATTCTTAAGATTGGATTTCATATAGGTTAAAAGTTTGGGGTCACTAAGTGAGTATAAGCCATCATCAACATAGAGAACAAGTATTATGAGATACTCACCCAATTTATTGGTATAGAGATTAAGTTTAGAATGCCATATAAAGAATCCAATGTTAAGAATAAATCTATTCATTTCAACGTACCAAGCTTGAGGAGGTTGCTTGATTAAAGTCGTAGAGAGATTTCTTAATGTAGAAAACAAGATTGGACTCATTTTGAATATAGCCAATCGCTTGTTCCATGTAAATATATTCTTACAAATCCCCATGTAATAAGTTGGATTTAACATCCATTTGATGGACCTCCCATTTGTATGAGATTGCTACAAGTTCTAGAAGAGCACATAAATAATTCATTTTGGATACATGGGCGATGGATTCAATATAGTAAATTCTTTCTACTAGGGAAAATCCTTTGGAAACTAATCGAGCCTTTTGTCTATCAACATTTCCATTTGTTGCATACTTAGTCCTATATGGACATTTTCATATTATAGGTTTTCTTCCTTTTGGAAGAGGGACAAGATCCCTGCAAGTATAATTCACCATTAAGGAATGATATTTTTCATTCACTGCTACATCCCAATATTGATAGTCAAAAGCTTTTGCAAATGTTTATAGATCACAAGTCTTTGAAAATTAATCCAAAAGAGAGGAGGCTCATTGGAAATGTGAATGTGTAGGACGTTGATTAGAATGATTAGTTTGGAAATATGACCAACCACTTCTTGTGTTGTATGGACCCATCTAGGAAGATATGGTGTTGGTGCAAGTTCATGTTCAATGGAATGAACTTAAGGAGGGTGAGAAATTGAAGTTGGATTTTCATCCTCACTATTATCATTTATAGAAAAAGAAATCAGAATAGGGGAACTAATGAAAAAATTGGGAAGAGAAGAAAGAAGAGGAGATGGCACATTTGTTGAAGATGGCTCATGGGTTGGAGATGACACAAACATCGAATGATGCATGTAGATTGAGAGACCTTCATCAAACTTGAGATCTCTCATATTATATATTGAATTAGGTTGAATAAATCTATAAAGTTTACATCTTTAGAGTATCCAACAAAAAAAATGCACTTCTCACTCTTAGGTTGTAATGCTTTCCTTTTCCCATTAAGAATGTGAGCCCATGCTTCATTATTAAACACTTGAAAGTGGTTTACAACTGGTTTAATTTTAGTCCATGATTCTTCTCGTGTTATATATTTTAAAGCCTTTGTGGGAGTGCGATTAGTTATGTAATTGGCATAATTAATGGATTCCACCCAAAAATGAGGATTTAATCCCTTATATTGGATCATTCAATTTTCCATTTCTTATAATGTGCGATTCTTTCTCTCAGCAACACCTTTTTGTTTGGGCATCTATGGAAAAGTATGTCACATCTAAATGCCTTGTATAGTGTAGTAAATTGTAATTTTGGATAATAAATTCATCACCATTCTCTATTCTTAACTTTTGAAATTGATGTCTATAATGTTTTTCTACAAGCGCCTTCTAGGCCAAAAACATGTTAAAGACTTCACTTTGAAATTTAAGCAATAAATCCAAGTAAATATAGAGAAATAATCAACAATTCAAGGTTAAGAAGTACTTGAATCTAGAGAAAGAAACAAAAGGAAGTGGACTACACAAATCACTATGAACAAATTGCAAGGGGGTTGATGCATGCCAAGATGCACATTTGTTAAAACTATCCCAATGACGTTTGTCAAGAACACAATCAAAACGAAAACCATCTCTACAAGAAATAAGAGAGACCAATGATCGTATTTTTTTACATAGGCACTTCAATGAGTGATAATTTACATGACCAAACCACTCATGACAAAGTTTTCTCATGTCATCGCTATGAGCAATAAAAACTTAGGGAAGAGATGGTGACCCAAATTTGTCAAATCTATACAACTTGGTAATATATAATCAACAATTCCACTTGCTAATATATGCTTGGGGTCCTTTAAATCTTTGATTACAACTTGATGAGGTGAAAATTCTACAGTTTCACCTTCAAATGAATGAATGATTTGATACACTAATAGATGGTTGCAAGAAACACTTGGAACACCTAGTATATCATTAAAATCTACAACACCAAGAGAATTATCATTACCAACAAACATTTGTTTGGCGTTACAGTCATTAAAGAACATAAAATATGGCTTTATCCTTAGCTACATGATAAGATGCTCTAGAATCAATAAGCCACTTATTAAAAGAAGTAGATGTTTCATCAAAAGAAAAACTAGAGGCATAAAGTACGTGTCCATGAGAAGAAGAGTTAGAAAAAGAAAGATCTAGAGTGATGTTCTTCTTCTTCATTGTTGCATTTGAGACGCTCATCTTCTTAAAGCATTTAGACTATGTATGACCATCTCGTTCACAAAAATTGCAATGGCTCTCAGTCTTCTTACCTTTTGTCTTAGTTCCTTTATCATCATTGGGAGTAGGAGTTGGCTGAGAGGGTTTGGGATCCTTTTTTTGTTTGTTCTTGTGAGGGTATTGCTTCTTTGGATGCCTGGGGCCTTGCTTTTGTTGTGTCACTAAGGCTTTGTTAGATGTACCTATAGTGCTGATAAATCCGAGGTGTAATAGCTTATCTTGTTCTCTAACAAGAGAATCACACATGCTTTCAAATAGGGAATTTTGTAAGTAGTCCCATGACTAATACGTGCTTTTCTAGTGGAGTGAAAAGTAAAGACAAAAGTAAAAAAAACCATTTCCAAGTTGATCATCTTAATTTTGTATGCCACATTTTATAAGTAGAATTCCAAATATCTTTCACTTTGAAAGAAAATATTTAATGCAATTAAGATAATTAGGATTCAAAGTAATCAATTGATTTTCGATCTTGTGGGATTGAATTTGGTTGTCTTTACCAAACATGTTTGCCAAGTTAAATCACTAGAGATTGACATTCCTATCAGTCCACGTGTTGCATCATTTATATTGTCCCATTTGGCCTTCTTTAATGTATCAAGGGGGTCAACCTTTGTTCCTAAGTGATGCAGGAGAATCTCTCCACCTTAGTAGCGCGCCAACTATTTAACACATCTACGCTTATTCAAGGAGGGGAGAGGCACCAACCCTCTCATTTTTCCCTCATTTTTTAAATTTCAAATGTAAAATTAAATGCAATTAAATGTTGAAAGGCCGGAAGAGGTGAGTTATTACCTTTGTACATGCTGTAGATAAGGTCGCCTTTAATGGATGATAGATTGATGGGATCTAGATCTGATTCGGACTAGATGGCCATTGAATGTAATTCAATGTAATTGATGAGAGTTAGGTGAGTTGGAGGGAGAGCTCGAGGAGCACCTCTTTTGTAAAAATATCTTGTATCAAAATGAATAATTCGAGTAAGGGGAGAGATGGAGAGAGCCGAGACTCGGTTGCAGTCCGAGCTCACACATTGTATTTGCCATTCTAATATTAATGCAAAAGAACATATTTCCCTATTTATCAATTCCAGTGTGGTGAATATTTGTATTTGATGAATGTTATCTGTGTGTTATGTATGCATATGATAACACATATGCATACATATGTGTTATCTGTGTGTTATGTATGCATATGATGTGTACAAAAGGCCTGAACCTCTTTAGGTTTGAGCGAGTTTAAGCTCAGGAGAAATAACACTTTTAACAACGCAGGAAGAAGACAAGTCATTTGGACTCGAAGAAGGAAGTTCAAAGGGCCGAGACCCTTTGAGTTTTAAAGTATTCAAGTTCAGGAAGGATAACATTTCCCAGAAGAGAAATTCGAGACCCCAAGCAGTTGGGCTCGCAGGTGGGTCAAAGGCACTAGCCTTTGAGAAGTTTGCAAGAAATCCTTCATTCCAGAGGAAAGTGCAAAGTGCAGTAGGAGAAGCTACATCCACCATTGGATTGACCACTAGGAGAAATCTGGATTGTTGGATTGGCGTCCAGGAAAGAGAAGGAGAGCGCAGGAGGAAACTAGATTTCAGTCGTTAGGTTTAGGTGTGGACACTATCGAATCTGGAGGAGCTACACGAGGGATAACCCTTTAGAGATTCATAACGTTTCCCCTTAAGAGGTTTAGAGGTGTACAAGGGGACGGGACCGCCGAATTCCCGAAGATCGAAGCCAATCTCCATTGTTGGAATGGAGGACACGTGGCATCCGATCAACACTTCACTGGTTCGATGTTCAGGAGAAATAGCAGCAAGGAGGAGTGTAAAGGATCCGGGACCGCCGAAGTCCCGAAGGGAGAATTAGATTTGGACCGTTGGATCTAGAGGGGACACGTGTCACGTGATCCCACACTTCGGTGTTAAGGTACTTCCGGGAAGACCAAGGTAGAGGTAAGGTCCCAAGAATTTCCGAAGCTCTGAAGCCCGGAGATTATCCTAGTCGTCGGAGCTAAGAAGGGTACGCAACAGGAGATCTGAAAGTTCGTGGAAGGTAGAGCTCCGAAAAAATTTGCATGGAGAAAAGGGAAATCTTTGCGAAGTCACAAAGAGTGAAGCGAATCTAGACCGTTGGATCCAAGGAGGACATGTGGCAGAGATCCACARACTTCAAAAGAAGAGTCCTTCGGAGGAAAGAGGATTTGGAAAGGCCAAACCCTCGAAGCTGAATTCACTATGGGTCATTGATCTAAGARAGGGGCGAGGACCGTTGATCCTTGCGTCAGGTGAGTTCGTGGTTCGGGTCTTGGGAAAAATTATTGCAGCTGTTGCTAAAATAGTTGAAGTCTGGAGTCCGAAGCACCTTTTGGGTTAAGCCCCGGGTCACAGCCCGAGTTTGCATCAGGAGGGGGCTTAACGGAAGGAGCTAGCTTCGAACATTTTAAAATTGCCAAGAGCATCAGGAAAAGGGCCCGCAGGTCTCATAGAACCTACGCCTTAGGAGAAAACGGGCCTATGTATAGTGTTTTTGGGTTCCAACAAGGGTCCCAAGAGCCGATTCAGCTCAAAAATTTGAAGATCCTTGATCGAGAGGTCATAGAATCCCCAGGAGGGAAGGGGGGCTGCATCAAGTGGTATCATAGCCCAATTTTTGTCTGTAGATAGTAGGAAAAGGAAAGAGGAGATAATCTGATAACATCAAATGGTATCAAAAGCTTGATTTTGCCTGTAGACAACAGGTGAGGGCAGACAAAGTGTTGATGCCCTGTGTATGATTTCTTGCAAGTGTGCAACATTCAAGTAGAAAACCAGGTGGGTTGTACGAGAAGTTGGAAGTGCTCTCAATTGCAGAGTATACAACACACAACCATGAGGGTTGAAGACATAGAAAATGAAAACAATTACTGAAGGCCATGACCGTGGTCGAAGAGAAGACTACCAATAGATAAGCAAGGCATAAATGGATAAAGAGCTCGAGGAGATTAGAGCAGAGCTCGACAGCCTAACGTTGAAGATGTAGTAGGAGGAAAAGTTACATTAGAGGTATGAATGGCCTCTGAAGCAGAGTGCAAGGTGGCATGTTCAAAAGTTGTTGGCCAGAAGGAAACAACATCAGTTGAGGAGGTGGCCGAGGGAAACTGAAACCCTCAGTGACACAGGGAAAGTGGTTCACATATCTGAGCCAGAAGTTGGAAAGAGCCTCAGTGATGAGGAGGATAAGAGGTCAGTTGATCTCATTAAATGCCATGAGGGCAATGATGAAATTTCAAATTTTCAGGTGGGAAATCATATGAGATCAACAGTTGATCTCATAGACTGCCAGGAGGGCAGAAGAGGGATCCCAGATTGCCAGGTGGGCAAGGGAGAAGAGAGGAACTCAACTGAGGGTTCAAATCAACAAGGAGTGTTGATGGAGGAGGATAAAAGGAGCATTCTAATCATTGGAGGAATTGAGATATTCCTGCTAAACAACCAAGTAGAGGCCAGAGGACATATTGAGAGTGCAACAGAAGGAAAACCAGCTGTGACTATCATAAAGGAGGAGAAGGAGAAGATACTGAAGTCTTCCCCAACAAAAGAAGAGGAGCACACAATTGAGTTTCTCACTCAGTGGGAGATGGAGTTTAAGTTGTTGGAGGATTGGTTGGGTAATCCAGAACCAAAAGATGGCTGCCAGGAAACAATCATGTCAGATGGAGCAAAATACCAGCATGAGGAGCAGCTGGAGTTGAACCAACGCAGGAGGAGCTGACACAGGATAATCTATAACAGGAGATGACTCGACAAAATTCCAGTAAGGAGGCCGCATAATCTGAATCTGCAGGGAAGTGGCAAATCAAAGCCACAGAAGAAGAAAATAGTAGGGGAGATCAGGTTGGTCTACCCATTGACAAGGAGGAGATGCAACTGAGCAGGCTACATAAAGGGAGCTAACCAACAGAGCAGTTGGAAGAGGTGATTGAGGAAATCAGAGAGCTGACGTTGAAGTCAACAAAATAAACTACCAGTGGGGAGAAGCTGAATAGAGGAAGACCTGCAAGAGTAGTAGGGCAACAACAACAACAAAAACAAAGCAGAGGAGCAGGAGGACAACTCCAAAGAAGAGTTTGGGATCCAGGGGGATTTCAACCGCAGAGTAGAGGAGCTCACGATTTTCCCAGCAGTAGAGTATGATTCAAGAGAATCACTCCACCTCAGTAGCGCGCCAACTATTTAGCACATCCATGCACACTCAAGGAGGGGAGAGGCGTCAACCCTCTCATTTCCCCCTCATTTTTTAAATTTCAAATGTAAAATTAAATGAAATTAAAATTTGAAAGGATGGAAGAGTCAAGTTATTACCTTTGTACAGGCTGTAGATAAGGTTGCCTTTAATGGATGACAGGTTGATGGGATCTAGATCCGATTCAGACTAGATGGCCATTGAATGTAATTCAATGTAATTGATGAGAGTTAGGTGAGTTGGAGGGAGATCTCGTGGAGCCACTATTTTGTAAAAATCTCTTGTATCGAAATGAATAATTCGAGTAAGGGGAGAGATGGAGAGAGCCAAGACTCAGTTGCAGTCCGAGCTCACATTGTATTTGACATTATGATATTAATACAAAAGAACAAATTTCCTTGTTTATCAATTCCAGTGTGGTGAATATTTGTATTTGATGAATGTTATCTATGTGTTATGTATGCATATGCTATAGATGTGTATGATAGGTTTCCATATGCAGGGATAAACATAATTCTATGTCTATGAGTTTGTTGGATTATTTTTGGGTTCTTTAGGATAAATGCAAGGAGTGCATGACATAGTATTGAAACTCTGTGAGCCAATGCAAGGAGTGTCTATCTGAACTCTGCTTCGAGTTCAGAGGAGAACGTGCCAGGTGGGCACACCAGGATAATTCAAAGACTCATATAGGAGCCTCAAGGTTGTTGAACATCTTGGAGGAGGAACTGTGCAGAAGAAGGCACATAAGCCAGAGTTATTGAGAACTCTGTAGAGCTCTGCCAGGAGGGCATCAAGCAGGTGCAAGTGTGCATGATAAGAAATATGTTTCGAGTTCTGCGAGAAGAGAAGTGTCAAGGAGAGGACACCCCAGAGTTACTGAACACTCTGGAAATATATGGAAGGAGAAACTATTCTAGAGTTGTTGAACACTCTGAGTAAGAGCTCTGCAAGGTGTGCATTGAGCAGGAGGCTGCCTAGAGGGCACAACACACCATCTGGAGAAGCCAAGGGCCAAGACCCTTAGAAATTAAGTAAGTTAAAAGCTCAAGGGAGATAGTGCAAGAATGCACAGAGGCTCTGCAAGATGCGTAGAGGCCAAGAACCCTTTCTAGGGTCAAATTCTGAAGAGAACACAGAGTTCGTGCAAAGATGAAATTATTCTAAGGTTCCTAAGCTCAAGAGGAAGAGCGTGGAGTGCCAGGAGGACACCAAAAGTTTTATGAAAAGGCAGAAGGCTTGAACCTCTTTAGGTTCGAGCGAGTTTAAGCTCAGGAGAAATAACGCTTTTAACAACGTAGGAAGAATACAAGTCATTTGGAATCGTAGAGGGAAGTTCAAAGGGCCAAGCCCCTTTGAGTTTTAAAGCATTCAAGTTCAGGAGGGATAAGGTTTCCCAGAAGAACAAGTCGAGACCCCAAGCAATCGGGTTCGCAGGTGGGTCAAAGGCACTATCCTTTGAGAAGTTTGAAAGAAATCCTTCATTCTAGAGGAAATCTCAATGTGCAGCAGGAGAAGCTACATGCGCCATTGGATCGACCACCAGGAGAAATTTGGACCGTTGGATTTGTGTCCAGGAAAGCGAAGTAGAGCGCAGGAGGAAACTAGATCTCAATCGTCAGGTCTAGGTGTGGAGGATCGACAACTATCGAATCTCGAGGAGTTGCATGAGGTATAACCCTTTAGAGCTTCGAAATGTTTCCCCTTCGGAGGTTTAGAGGTGTACAAGGGGATGGGACCACCGAAGTCTTGAAGGCCAAAGCCAATCTCTGCCATTGGATTGGAGGACACGTGGCATCCGATCAATGCTTCATTGGTTCGATGTTTGGGAGAAATAGCAGCAAGGAGTGTAAAGGAGCCGAGACTGCCAAAGTTCCGAAGGGAGAAGTAGATCTGGACCATTGGATCCAGAGGGGAAATGTGTCACGTGATCCCACACTTCGGTGTTAAGGTACTTCGGGGAAGACCAAGGTAGAGGTAAGGTCCCAAGAACAACAGAAGCTCTGAATCCAAAAGCTTATCCTAGCCATCGGTGTTGAGAAGGGTACCTGGCACGAGATTTGAGAGTTCGTGGAAGGTAAAGCTCCAAAATAATTTGCATGGAGCAAAGGGAAATATTCGCGAAGTCGCGAAGAGCGAAGCAAATCTATATCGTTCGATCTAGGGAGGACATGTGGCAGAGATCCACAGACTTCGAAACAAGAGTCCTTCGGAGGAAAGTAGAGTTGGCAAGGCCAAACCCCCGAAGCCGAAGTCACTGTGGCCATTGATCTAAGCAAGGGGCGGGGATCATTGATCCTCACGTCAGGTGAGTTCGCGGTTCAGGGCTTAGGAAATGTATTGTAGTTGTTGCAAAAACAACCAAATTCCGGATTACAAAGCGCCTTTTGGGTTAATCCCTATGTCACAGCCCGAGGTCGCGTGAGGAGGGGGCCTAGCGAAAGGAGATAGCACCCACCAGTTTAAAATTGCTAAGAGCACCAGGAAAAGGGCCCACGAGTCTCATAGAACCTGCGCCTTAGGAGAAAAGGGGCCTATGTATAGTGGTTTTGGGTTCCAGCAGGGGCTCGAAGAGCCGATTTGACTTAGAAATTTGAAGATCCTTGACCGAGAGGTTGCAGAATCCCCAAGAGGGAAGGGGGGCTGCATCACTAAGGTAAGTTGTAACCTAGTAAAGTCCCTTCTTAGTAAATCTTCCATATGAGATTTCCATGAGTAGTTAGAACTGGTAAGTATGATCTCACTTGGACTAACCATATTACAATATGAAAGTAAGATGGATTCAAATTAGAAATTGAATGTTTAGATAGGGAGAGATAGAAAAAATAAGCAGTTAAAAACATTGAAAACGAACTTTGAATGGCAAAGCTATGCCTGTTTGAAGAAGACATAAATGGTAAAAAATTTGAAACAATGTGGCATGTGGAAAGTGGAGGTTGGTTCTTGTGCGATGATGTAACACCATGCTTCCCCTAGTTTTTAAATATAACTATATTGGCCAAGAGACTATGACAAACTCAATATGTGTGAATGTTTGATTTGATGGACATTTGTATAAAAGGTCAATGAATGTAAATTATGTTATTTACTAGAAAATGGATAAGTGTTGCATGACTGTTGGAAGGGGGGGTGTGCTAAGAGAGACCATGAATTCTATGAAAGAGATGACGAAGGGAACCAGGAATGGTTGTGTTAAACTCCACCAGACCAGTACTTTGCTAGATTTAACTGCTTAGGATCAGATTAACCTTCTGACCCAAGAATGAATTATAGTCAAGTTGGTAGGTGGGAAGACCTCCTCAAGAGTTAATGAGGGGATGGGATAGACCGCCCATCTATAAGGCTTATAGACCTGACCATGGACTGAGAATTCAGGCTACACGCAATATTGTTGAGAAAGGCAAGAGAGGAAGGCATGATGGGAAGAGGAAGACCTGCGAGGAGAGCAGAGAAGGGAGATTAAGGTCAGGTTTGAGGAAGAACTGAAAACAACGTGTTCTGATCGTAGTAGAAGGAAAGTAACTTTCGTCCCTATCTATTACTAAGCCGAGAGAAGGAGATTAACCTTTGTCCCTTACTTTCGTTGAGACGGAATAAAAGATGCAATCTCAAAGCATCGTGGCCTAGCTCGGAGGTGGACAGTGGTAAATCCGTTAGGAGTGACTGAGCCTATGGTTGGGTAGAAAAGGGAACTCCTTTCAGTAGTCGCATCACACATTCTGGTTCTGATAAGTGTTTTCATGCTTTATTCTTTTAAATGGAATAATGAATGAATGCATGTATGTATACATTTAAGATTGGCCTTTGTATTGAATGATCAAGTGATTGTATGTATTTATCTCCTTGAGAACTTATGCTTCTAATTGATTTTCCATATGCTCCAGTTTAACTCTCGAAGGTGTTTTCCCTAGAGAGTTGCCTCACAGTTCCAGAGTCGGAGCAAGCCTCTTGGCACTGCTACCGTCTTGGTAATTCCACAAGATTACCCTGCCATGTTTCAGAAATTAAATTTCTGCGAGCTAGGAAGGCACTTTCTTCAAACCAGTAGCCTAAGAGACCTTAGGATCATGCCCATGGGCTTAACCAAATATCGGCTAAGAATAGAGGTTATAGCTCGAGATTCATCAGAGGGTCCATATGACCAGGGTCTAGGAACCCTGCGCTAATTCCGAAAGGAGCTAGCTCTTGATGGTTTTTGGAGATCGAAGCCCTTGGATGTCAAACTTCATAACTGTCAAAAATACCCGAATGCCTGAGTCGTGAAAGGTTGTGAGTCGTTGATCTGGGGAGTCCGTTGGGGCCCCTTCTTGACCATCTGATTTTCTAGGGGAAGGTTTCACGTATGTTACTTCGATGAAGTTCCACTTTGTGATAATGGAGATGCTATAACATCAAACTCCCCGAACGCCGAAGTTACAAAGTGAAGGCGAGCCGTAGATTTGGGGGAGATCATTAGGAGCCCCGCATACCATCTGATCATTCAGGAGAAGGGACCCGCACACGGTATTTCGTCGAAGTTCCACTTCAGGAGAATGGAGATGCTATAACATCAAACTCCCCGAACGCCAAAGTTACGAAGTTAAGGAGAGTCGTAGATTTGGGGGAGATCGTTAGGAGCCTTGCCTATCGTCCGATCATTCAGGAGAAGGGACCCACAAAGGGTACTTTGACAAAGTACCGCTTCGAGAAAATGGATTGGCAGTGAAGCCAAAACCCCCTAAGGCTGAATTCGCAAAGTGACTAGGACCGTAGATTTGGGGATCCTTCGGGTCCTATCCTAGCCATCAGATCTACGACAAAGTGAGCCCGACATTGACCGCTTCGGGAAAACAAGGATGTTGTAACGTAAAAAACTCTTGAAGGTTGAATTCGTGAAGTGACTAGTATCGTATATCCAAGGATCCTTCGGGTCCTATCCTAACCATCGGATCTACAACTAAGTCAGCCCGACGTCGACCACTTTGGGAGAACATGGATGTTTTAACGTAAAAAATTCTCGAAGGCCGAATTCACGAAGTGACTAGGACCGTATATCTGGGGATCCTTCGGGTCCTATCTTAGCCGTCATATTTACAATGTAGTAAGCCCGACATTGACCGCTTCAGAAGGATAGGGGTGTTGTGACACCAAAACCCCCGAAGGCTGAAATCACAAAGTAATGAGGACCTTTGATCCTCGGACTCTTCAGGATCCCTCTCAATCATAGATATACAAGGATGTGTGGTGCTAGATCTTTGAGTCTGAAGACTGGGCACTCCAGGGAAAGTTGAGTTGTGGTGTGTCGAAAGGCTTCGAAGCCCAAAGTAATGAGAGCCGTTGATTCGAGGATGCTTCGAGACTTTTCCTAATTGTCAGATCTTGGTTGTGGTCAGCCTAGCGCTGACCAAATTCAGGAGAAAAGAGGTGTTTTCATCAAAAAAATCCTGAACGTCGAATTCCCGAAATAACAGGAGCCGTAGATCCATGGATCTATGTGGCCGAATCTCGACCATGAGACCTGAGGAATGTTACAAGGCTACTAGTCCAGAGTGACATGACATAGTGACATCACCTATGGTGACGTGGACCCAAGTTTGACGTGCCACATGTCACCCGGATTCATGTGTATCGCATACCCTATAGACCCATTGGGACATGACACGTGTCAGCCCTGGCCCCTTCCATGTGTCAGCCCCGGGTATGAGCTTCCTAGCCAAAGTAGTTGGTGAAGTGACTGAAACTCCAGGATTCCGGGACTTCGGGACTCCAGAGGATTCGGGTGTGGCATTGTAAAGAGACCAAAAGGCCCAAACCATGTGGCAAGCTCACGGGACTTTGGGAGTTCGGGACTTCAAGAGATCTCRTGCATAGATAGTAAGGAGGCATTGAGAGCCAAAGTGTCGAAGCTCCTGCTAGCCTGCGTGTTAGACGAATATTGAGTCCARTCGTGGGATCATATGGTGGATGGACTTCCACCGTGGATGAAGGAACCCGGATACAATACGTGTGAGGTGGATTCACGTGGATGCCACATGGMCCTCAACCAATGAATGCCCAAAGAACTTCAGAAAGGTATATCYGCCAGTTCTGAGCTTGGTTTTGAGCATGGAGACCATGGTTGGAAAGCTCTGGATGAGCAAAATGTGATAGAGACCCTGAATGAAGGATTTTACCACTTAAGGAGAATTTTTTTGATGCCCCATCCCTAGGAAAGACGCTCAGGGATCAGGTGTGTTACAAATTGGTATCAGAGCATGGTTACAACACTTAGCTTGCTTAGGCTCATTGACTGTGTGTGTATTGAAGAAAAGAATGAAACTTTCTACTATGTGTGTATTTAAGAAATATGAACTGTGTGTTTTTCAGAAACTAACACTAAGTGTTTTGTCAGCACTCAAGCAGTCAGTAAATTGTGGTAAAACTACAAACATAAAGGATGATGACGTTCCATGAAGTGGGGGATGGCTCCCACAACTAAGACGAAGAATTTGACGAAAGGAGGATGGTGGAAACCTCTCCGGATCTGGCTGAAACTGTAAGAAGCCTCATGGCCGAATTACAAAGTTGCAAGGCCGACAACGAGAGATTGATAAAGGAGAAAAAAAATTGGAAATTAATGCAGTATTGTTGCAGATCTTATCTGACATACAGAGGCAACTGCAATATGGACACACAACCAGTCATGTGGATCGACGAAATACGAGGAGAATTCAAAGTCCACCCGAGATACAAAAATGTGGTCCCATAAGTGGACACACTAGGAGGATTACCTCGAGGAAGGCCCAACCTGGAGGCAGGGGGAACTCATCGGGAGAGTCCTCTGGAAAGGAAACTAGTAACTCAGAGGGATCTTCTAGTAGAAAAACTAGCTCACATTCTCAAAGGAAAGGAAAGAAGCGAAAGCATTCCAAAAGTTGTAATCCCGAAGCTTTCAAGACAGCCATACCACCCTTTTTCGATGGAGAGATTAAGAAAGGGGAAGAGGAAGAAGATTGGTTGCTTAGTTTAAAGAAGTACTTTAGAGTCCATGTCTACTTTGAAAACTTGAAGGCTCGAATATCTATCTTCAACCAGAGTGGAAAGGCTTCCATTTGGTGGGAAGACCTTATGAATGTGAAAGGAATCCATGAGAAGGATTTATCCTGGAAACAATTTGAGAAATACTTCAAGAAGAAGTATTTGCCAGAGAAATACTTTTATGGGAAGACTAAGCAGTTCTATGAACTCGGACTGGGACAACTCACCATAGAGGAATATATCAATAAATTCCTTGAGTTGATAAGGTATGTACCATACATAAAAGATGAAAAGGTAAAAGTGCAACGATTTGTCAGTGGGTTACCTCAATCCTACCGGGACAAGATTGAGTTTGATGAGCGAAAGAACTTAGAAGATATTATCCAAAAGGTAAGGTACTATTATGAACAGTTCGGGAAGCAGAAAAAACCTCGTGAGGACTTGAAGAAGAAGAGTAGTTCGTGATTCAAGAAGAAGGGGTTTAAATACTCAAGATTTAAGAACTATAGGAAGGGTTATAGAATGAGTCTTAGTACCAGAAGTGTGTATTAATAGAAATTCTCCTCCCATAGTGGAAATAAACCTTTTAAATCAACCCCATGAAAGACTGATGACCCAAAGAGAGAACCCTTGAAATTTTGAGGTTGTTGAAAAGAAAATATACTGAGGGATTGCCCACACAGACAACATAATAATATGATAGTCTACAACATCCAAGAAGATACCGCAGTCAATGATGTGTCTAAGAGCATGCCACAAATTTATGCAGCCTTGGATAATAAACAAGCTGACCACCAAGATTCGGTGGTGGACATGGAAGGTATGATCGCCAAACATCTAGTTTCTATTTTAATTGACCTTGGTTCTAATTTGAGTTATGTGGCCCCTTAGTCTGTTTATAAGTGTAAACTACAACCAGTTGGACATGTTAAGCCATGGTTGGTACAACTAGCCATTGGAACCAAAAGAAAAGTAATATAGGTCATACCAACTTGCCAATTCATTATGGATGGATTGCCCACCCAAGCGGCCCTTAACATACTTCCCCTGGGATCTTATGACCTGTTGATTTGTATGGACTAGTTATCCACTTATAAAACAAAGTTGGACTATTACCATAAGACCTTAGAGTGTGAAAATGAAGAAGGGAGAAAAATAACCCTCCAAGGGATCCAAAAGCATGTCTTAGTGAGATGAATATCAACCCTTCAAATGAAAAAGTATTGCAGAAAGGGATGTTCTCCATATGTAATACATGTGTTGGAATATATTGAGGATGAAAAACCAAACCTAGAGGACCACCCCATATTAAGAGAGTATAGAGACGTGTTTCCAAAAGAGGTATCGGGTCTACCTCCGAGAAGAGACATTGACTTCTCAATAGAACTTGCACCAGGAGAAGTGCCAATGTCTAAGACACCCTATAGGATCAGTACACCAAAGATAGTTGATCTCAAGATACAACTAAAGGAAATGATGGACAAGGGCTACATCCGGCCTAGTGTGTCTCCATGGGGACCACGAACCTTGTTTGTGAAAAAGAAATATGGCACGCTTCGACTGTGCATAGATTATAGACAACTCAATAAGACATCCATAAAGAGAAAGTACCCCTTACCAAGAATCAAAGACTTGTTTGACCAATTAGGGGGTGCTTCCATTTTCTCAAAGATTGACTTAAGGTATGGATACCATCAAGTCTGAATCAAGGATGAAGACATCCACAAAAAAACCTTCAGGACCTAATATGGTCACTATAAATTTGTGGTGGTGCCATTTAGATTAACCAATGCCCCAGCCACTTTTATGTGCTTGATGAATAATGTACTCAACAAATTCGTAGAAAAATTTGTATTGGTTTTCATTGATGATATCTTAATCTACTCCAAGAACAGAGAGGAGCATGGAGAACATCTTAGACTTGTACTTCAAGTACTAAGAGAGCATAAGCTCTACGCTAAGTTTATCAAGTTTGACTTTTTCCAGAAGCAAGTCCATTACTTAGGGCATGTTATTTCTAAAGAAGGAGTGGCAGTAGACCCTAACAAGATCAAGTCTATCATGGAATGGCCTACCCCAAAGGATGTATCTGATATCAGATCATTTATGGGCTTAGAGAGATACTATAGAAGGTTTATAAAAGGATTTTCCAAGATTGGTTGTCCAATCACCGCCCTTCAAAAAAAGGGGGTTAAGTTGACTTCGACATCGGAATGTGAAGAAAGATTTCAGAAAAATTCTAACCCATGCGCCTGTGCTGAAGATTGCAGACCCTGAGAATGACTTCCTTGTGTGCACAGATGCCTGTAAGGAAGGACTCATAGGAGTCCTTATGCAAGAAGGGAATGTAATTTTCTAAGAATCCATAAAATTGAATGAGCATGAAATCAATTATGTGACCCATGATCTAGAGTTGGCTACCATAGTGCACACTTTAAAAATGTGGAGGAATTACCTCCTGGGTAGGATATTTGTACTTATGACAGAACATTGTGGGTTGAGGCACCTGTTTGATCAACCAAAACTCAATGCCATGCAATCTAGGTGGATGGATCTCCTTAGTGAGTTTGATTTCAAAATCAAACACATCAAAGGAAAGGAAAATAGGGTGGCTGATGCCCTTAGCAGAAGTGTGAAAACAATTCACTTGGAAG
>SNQJ01S0002542.1:256545-282299 GCA_010110895.2 Picea sitchensis | reverse complement strand
CGATCTCCATTTTAGGTGTATGATAGGCCGTTGGAAAGGTATCATCGATGAGATTCATTTTGGGGCCTCAAGCATGCCTTTGGATATCGTTGAGTTGGGACAATCCCTAAAAAACTTCATTTAGGCCCTCAAAATGGCCCCGGAAGTGAAAATTGCTAAAAATAGTAAATTGCCAAAATTGCCAGAAAACTGTTTTGAGCTAGTTGGAAAAGGTGGGTGGCCACCAATATCCATTTGGATCAACCTCGAAGGCCGAATTCATGAATTAATGAGGACCTTCGATCCCCAGACTCTTCGAGATCCCTCTCAGCCGTAGATATACAGGGATGCGTGGCACTAGATCTTTGAGTCCAGAGACTGGGCACTCCAGGGAAAGTTGAGTTGTGGTCTGTCGAAAGGCTCTGAATCCCAAAGTAAGGAGAGTCATCGATTCGAGGAAGCTTCGAGACTTTTACTAATCGTCAGATTTGGGCTATGGTCAGCCCGACGCTGACCAACTTCGAGAGAAAAGAGGATTTTGCATCGCAAAACTCTTGAACGTCGAATTCCCGAAGTAACAGAAGTCATAGATCCGTGGATCTACGTGGCTGGATCTCAACCATGAGACTTGAGGAATGTTAGAAGCCTTTTATTTCAAAGTGACGTGGCGTAGTGACGTCACCTAGGGTGACATGGACCCAAGTTTGATGTGCCATGTGTCACCCATATTCGTGCATATCACATACCCTATAGAACCATTCGGACGTGACATGTGTCACCCCTGGCCCCTTCCACGTGTCAGCCCCAGGTACAAGCCGACTAACAAAAGTAGTTGGTGAAGTGACCAGAAATCTGGGAGTCCAGGACTTCGGGACTCCAGAGGATTCAGGTGTGGCATTGTAAAGAGACCAAAAGGCCCGAAGGTCGGAACCACGTGGCAAGCTCACGAGACTTTGGGTCTTTGGGAGATCTCGTGCATAGACAGTAAGAAGGCATTCAATGTCGAAGTGTCGAAGCTTCTACGGGCCTGCGTGTTAGACATCTACATGTTAGACGAAGACTGAGTCCAGTTGTGGGATCGAACGGTGGATGGACTTCCATTGTGGATGAAGGAACCTGGAGACAATATGTGTGAGGTGGATTCATGTGGACACCACGTGGCCCTCAACCAATGAACGCATGAAGAACTTCAGAAAGGTATATCTGCCAGTTATGAGCTCGGTTTTGAGCATGGAGACTGTGGTTGGAAATATCTAGACTAGAAGAATGTGATAGATACCCCGAATGAAGGATTTGACCACTTAAGTAGAATGAAATTTTGATGCCCCATCCCTAGGAAAGCCACTCAGGGGTCGAGTGTGTTACAAATGAGTGCACATTGAGGTTACTGAATTGTAAAGATTAAATTTTGTTCCTTCTAACTTTTTCCCATAAGCTCACTTTTACAAATAAGTTACTTTTATAATTTTATCTGACTTACTTTTATAAAATAAGTAATAATCATTTTTACCATAAGTTACTTTATAAATTAATTCGCATGCAAAAATAACTTAAAAATGAATAATAAAGAGACTAGGATTTTAAGTGATTCACTTTATAACTTAAGTGAGATGTACTTTTACAAGAAAGTTACTTTATGACTTAAAGTGCATGCACTTTTACAAAAAATTTAACTCAAGTCCTCTATTTCTAAAATGTAACTTCCAACCAAGTGAGCTATAACAAAACTACATCAGATGTTAGAAATGAGAAAAACTTGTTTGTTTTGTTTCTAAATCTATGCCTCCTCAAAATGTGTGCTTACCTTGAAAACCCTTATTTTTTCCTGCAAATAACTTTATACATCACTACACACAAAAAAAATTAAAGATTTTCAAAATAATTTTAAAACATAATTTCAGAACCTTATATGCTTGGAATTAGATTTCAATATTTTCTTCCATATTTTTTATTTTCCAATATCACACAAAGCACACGGTAAAGATCATACGTAGATCCATTAATATCAAGGAGAAGATGAATTGTGGGATCACTTTATATCCAAAATATAATCACGACTATCATATTAGTTAGTTACAAAAGCACACTAGTTAGTCACAAAAGCACACTTCACCTAACTACACATTAGACCAAGTTGAACTTATCGAACTCCTAAATGTCTAAATATCCTGACAATTAAAACACCTTCTAATCAATAAAACACAAGGAAACAATCTCCATATTCCTTTGGTTAGTGTTACTTTCACATGTCAACTTTGATCATATAAATACCAACACAAACAACCAATAAAAACCTCTAAAAACGACATCGAAATGATAAGGAAGGTTCACAACTTGTCTGATACCATGTTGAGATCACAAAAAAAAAGAGGGGATCAAATGGAACCAAAACACTAACTCAAAAACTTGTGGTAAAAAGAGAAAAAAATAGCACTAAAGAAGTGTGGTAGGGTTGAACCAAGTGAAACTGTCTAGAGTTCTAATTTTTTGATAGGTTGTATTTAGTGGTTGTTTTTACCCTTGTTTCAAAAAGAGGTGCTATCGATAGCACCCATTTTTTGTTTGAGTTTAAAATTACAATTTTTTTTTAACTATGATCTGTAATGTTGCAAACAAAAAGCTTAAAATTCGCCCCCAAATCGAAAATGGGTGCTACCAATAACACTCCTTTTTTCGGGGTTAAAATTACAACTTGTTTTACAACCGTGACCTGGAAAACTAGTACCATTGCAAATATTAACTTTAAAACCGTTCCCTGAATTAAAAGGTGGCGCTACTAGTATTTCTCATGTTGGAACAACTATAATATTGAAATTACTAATTTAGTTTGTGCTAGTAATTATATGAAAATATTTAATACAATATTTAAACTTTAATATCCATAAAGATTCAATTAGAAATTGAGAAACAAAATACATATGTAAAATTTCAATATCTTTTTAAAATTAAACTTAACATATATAAACTTCAAACATCTTTATAAATTTGAAACATTGTTCTGGTTTTGATTGGAAGAAAACTAAATAATAAATTTGAGCGATTGTCGTGGACATGGCATTGATTCAAATCCATGCAAACATAGATGCATTAAAAGTTATTCATATCCACAACTATAAAGTGAGTATTATTGAGTTTTTTATTCAAATAATTTTTAAGTATATATATATATATATATATATATATATATATATATATAAAGCGAAGGTGTATTAGTATAAAGGGGGTTGTGTTGTAGTACAAAACTGAAGATTGTATTAGTATAAGGGGGTTGTGTTGTAGAAAATAACAATGCCAAAATTTGGTTACAGAATTCGGCACTAGGCGTGTCGATATTTCTGCACTAACATAAAATAGATCTCAGACATCTCCCTATAATATTTCCAGACAAATTGACAACAAACTTCTTTTACATACCAACCCAACAAAAAAACCATTTTAAAGAACATTAAATGATGCACAAATTCATTGTTTTGAACTTCCCACTCTCTACCAGGTGGTGGTGAGTCTTCTTCAATGTCCATGGGCGCTATATTAGGACTCCCAAGTTCTCCTCTTGAATTTCCTCCAAGGAAGGACACAACAAATTCTCCTTAGACAACTAAGTACCAAACCCATAATACTCTTTAATGGTCAACCGAAGGAATCGAATATACTTCCCTGAATGCAGAGAACCAAAGAAATCACATCTACTTACCTGAACCCAATGAAGCAAATGAATCAATTACTATCTCTCCTCAATAATGACCAATAAAGCCACCAAACAATATAGACATTTCTTTATTCTATCACAATAGGAGATTCTTCTCTTTCAACATGATAGATGCCATACATACAAACATTTATTTATTCTCTTGAAGAATCAAGCAGGGGAGCAACCCAATATATCATCTCATTATAAAAGATACATAATATCATCATGAAAACCCTAACATCATAGGGATGAAGCTTGGTTAATTAAGGCCAAATGATAACACTGTGGTGAACCCAAGGACCTGATATATTGGCACTCTATTTGAATTCCATCAATTCATTGTACTTGAACCCTGAGAATAATTGAAGTGGATGTGATTGCATGCTCCATATCCCCCAATTTAGCCAAGATGTGTTGAAGCACCAAGCAATTTTCCTAAGAAGTTTCTTCATGCTATTGCATAATTCTTTTTACCTCACTCTAATTGGGTTACATTCTCGTCCGAAAAAGATGACTTCCAAGGTTCCCAAACTAAACAAACCCACGTCAAATTCCAAATCCAGTTTTAACAGAGGCAGAGATAATGAGAGAACCTTCATAATTGAAACACCAAATAACTAAATCATGGATTCTTTCACAATTGACAACAATGGAAACAAACTTGTGGACCAAGGGAGGCCTAGTAGAAATCCTTTCTAAATCTAACATTGAGCGAAGACCAACTGCCATGAACACTCGTCCCCAACAATGCTTGGCTACAAACACCCCGATATAGAACCTCCTAACACTCCTAGAGTACCTCCGAGACACACATCGAAAAGAAAAACCAAAGTTCTTCACTGAGGTGTTCCCATAGATGAATCCTCCTTCACACATTTTTCCATGAATGCATCCATCAAATCCCTTTTCAATCATATGTGTGAGCCGATAGACAACACAACCTATTGAACCATCACTTTGTCACTTGTCCTCATCCATTAATGCCCAAAAAATTCAAATTATGGTATGGGGAGATCCCCCTTGACCCCATTTAAAATGAAATTTCCCTTGCTTAACCTTGATCCAAGATTGGCCCAATAATCAACACTCATATTGAACTCGTGTTTATTGTGATATATTTTCACTTCTTCAAATTCTGCAAGGAGAGCAAGGGAGTGGGATATGATGCTATTGAAGACATTGTTTCTCGAGGTAGATATTTTAATAATTTCCCGATCCACCATTATGGAGTCACCAAGGATTACTATTTTAGTGATTCTCATTTCTCGCGCAATTTTGATTTATTCCCATTGATCATAATCCTCAACAATGTTGTTTGTGATGTTCCCCAATTCCCAAGAGTAAGAATATATTTGAATTCCTTTGAGATGAAGACTTCCCCCCACACCCGCCACACCTAAATTTTTGAAATAATATTTATGTACAATTTAGTCTTTGTTTTATAGTGATATTTTGAATAAATATAATAAAAATATTTGTAATAAATTAGGTGTTTGTAATAATGGGATAAAAATATTTTAATTTAAATCTTTCTATACTGGGAACTTGTTCCCAAGCTCCCATTTCCTTGACGTTGAAGCTCTCGAAAAGCTCCCAAGTTCCCAAAATTGTTCCCAGCCAATTTGAGATGTTTCGTACCTTTTCCCAATATCCCAAAAATGTCGGAATGGAGGGAACAAAGTTTTGAAATACCGCGGTTCCTGTGCAACTATGTTTTTTATTTTTTTTATTTTTTATTTTTTATTTTTATTTTTTAATTTGTCGTTTTTTAAATGTTTTTTTTTTTCTAAATTCTTTTATTAAAAAAATTAAATTGGCATAATTCGTTATTATATATATATATAATTTAGGTTTCCAACACATATTTTTTGTTTTAATTATTTCATAAATTACTTTATATTTTCAATTTTAATTTCATTCTTATTCTTATTTTTAATTTAAAATATTCATTATTTTAATTTTTTTAAAATCATTGTTTTCTCTAGTTTTCCCTAGTTTTGCAATTTTAAGCTCAAAACAGAAAAAATGTGTTGTAGGTAGCACCACGTTTTGATTTGAGTGTTGATTTTGAGGTTTTGGTTCACATCGACATCAGTTGTCAGGGATCAAACAAGTTTTAATTTTAACCTTGAAATAAAAAAAAAATGGAATACTACTAGCAACACCACTTTTTGATTTGGGAATCGATTTTAAGACTTTCTTTACTTTCATTGTCATTTAATATTGGAATAGTTCCATTAGAACTTGAGATGATTTATTAAAACATCATATTTATTACATAATTAAACTCTATATACATAATATATTTTGAGTGTAAGCTCATAATTTTGTAAAAATGTTTCAATCTTCCTCTTTGTAAAAGAAAGGATCATTTTCATGTAGTTGTGAAACACCACTTTCATGTAATAAGGGATTCATCATTCTATTAATAACTTTGATCTTATAATTAGGGTTTATCTTTCATTTTGTATAAATAGGGATTCTCACATCTTTTGTAACTTTTTACTTTAAGAATAAAAAATGTTTTCAATAGATAATTCTTACTCATACATCTAGTTTATATGTGCAATTTACTTGGGTGTGTAGGTAACCCCAATATATATATTTTTTAATATTTTACAATTTATTTTTGTCATTTAAACTTTACTTCTATCACATTTCTGGTTGTTGTCTTTAATTACTTCCGTAATTTGTAATAATAGTGTCATTTCATCACAAAACATTCCAAGTGGGTGTGAGAGCTCTCGTTTGATATTTGGATAAAAAATTAAGAAAGGATGTTGATTAACAAGAATACCAAGGGATGGAACATCAATGTAAAAAGCTATCAAAACAAATATGCGACCAAAGGAGAATGAGATGATATGCTCATAAAATTTTCTAAGGATGTTAGGGTAATTATGATGTGAAGATGTAAAAATACTCTATAGAATGAAGTAATTTTACATATCAATGAGAGAAGCCTTTGGGAGGATGAAATTAATATTGGGAAAAGATTTATTAATTTTTAATTATTATAATTTTCAAATGAAGATTCTGTAATATGATTTTGGAGGTGAATTTGAAGTTCACATATAGATAAGTGAAATCAAACTGGTATTTTGAGTTTGGGATAGTTATATGTAGGAAGATAATTTAGACATCGTCTTTCAATTCCTAGAAGGGTTGACATATATAAAGGGATAATTATGGATCATCACATCATATTGGATATTTAAAAAGGTTAATTGATGTAATAACTCAAATAGACAATTGAAACTCGGATGAACCTTATAATATACAACGTATGCACATGTTCCAAATACATAATTTCATTGAATAATGCACGTACACGATTTGAGAATTATAATCTAACGAAATAATTCCTCCTGACTTGATGTGAGATATTTATATATCAAACTTAAGGTAAAAAATTAGAACAAGGTAAGATATTTGAACTTGATTCTTTAGGTAAGTCCGTTGTTGTAGCTAAGAGAAAAGAAAGCCATGTTGAAGTTTGTTACCCCCCCATGCCTAGGGGTAACTGGAGGAGATCATGTCTCAAGGCCCGCAATGGAGAACATGATATACACCATGATGATGATGATCAACATGTCCACATATGGCAACCCAACAACCCCCCTTATTTTCCTCCCAGCACAGATCAACCAAGGCTCATCACATTCAAGTAACCCAGAGTATGGGAGATGGTAATCTATTGTCACCATGTGGTATGTTAGTCCTTATTTCATGCAAAGTATTGTGCTTAATTTTTTGGGATGTGGATGAGGATCTTTGGTTGAAGTTGGATAATGGATCACTGGTTTGGGAAATTGTGTGAGTTTCCTTGTTTCACCTTGGTGGTCAACTTCTATGCCCTAGTCCCGTTTTTCCATCGCCCAAGGAAAAGGGGTAATACTGGGGGGCCCTCCCAGGGGTAACATTCCACTCATGTTCATACACGACACTTTCCACCTCAAATCCTCTCATATTATACTAAACTTCATCTATAGAACATTCTATCATGAGAAGAGGGGTTGAATTCCTAGAGGTTGTTTCACATTTGCTATAAAAGAATAAGAAAATTATGCTAGAAAATAAAGTGAACATAGCAAAATAGGACCACCAAAATCTGGCCCAACTCGATCTCTACTCATTCAGTGCTCTCCCTGGTCCCAAAAAAGAGATGCTAAATCTTGAAACCTTTTAAATGAGAATAGAAAATATAATATAAAAAGTAGGGAATGGAAAGATGGATAATAAAGGGGTTTGAGAAAAGGTGGCACACAAATTTTGGGTAACTCAAGAGAAAGAGCACCCTCCACAAAGGTGCTCATAGAGATGGATTCATTACACCACGAGCCATGAAGTAAGCCCTGAACGATATCACCTTCACACTTGCTCTTGGTGGGGATTTACTTTCCCTTGTCACTCTCGGGACCTATCCCTCTACCTAGGTTATTTTATTTTTTGTCTAGGTGGCACACCTAATAGGGTTGGATGAAGACTTCCCATACTTAAACTTGGTAACACACATGGGGTCCTGGCTGGTATGATGCTTGAAGGGGATACTGAGGTGAATTATCTTACATGGCTTATATATTAAGTTATAACTTACTTTGTATGCTTTAAGAACTAATATTTATTATGAACTTTGGCTAACCATGTTTTATACTTTGGCTTGTTTTGGATGCCCTTGACATGGTTCTTGAGGTATGTCCTTGGATTGTACCCAGGATGTTGTGCCTTTGTTGCAGGACTTTGGCATGTGTGATGGAGAGTAGCGGGTCATCCAACGACTCACCACCCTCAAAAAATGGATCTCACATTCTCATAACTTTGGATGATGGATATATGAGCTTAGTTTGAGTAGATCTAATCATTATTTCACAAATATGGGTTGGAAGCCACACAAGATGGGCATAGTACCCTAGGGGTTTGTGCATAGAGGATGGAGGATGTTGCCTTTAGAGGCACCTTAACATTACTTGGGGAAAATATTCCACTTCTCTTGCACTAGGATGTGGCCTTTGGAGGCCTATGACATCATCCTCTATCCTTGACGTCACCTGTTGGGGCTAGGGTTTGATGGATTTTTTGGTTTCAGACACAATTTGGCATGGTTTGGGGTGAGAAGACACCTTGATTCACACCCTTGTACATTGGAGCATGCCACATGGCCTTTGGAGGCTTAACGTCCCACTCGTTGAGCCTTGACATCATCACATTTGAGTATTATGTCACCCTTTTAGGGTTTTATTTGATGTATACTTATTTTTTGGAATTACGTAGAGGCAAAGTAAGGGGTTGGCCTCTAATTTCAGAGACTTGAATTTTCACATTGGAGTCTTTTGGATGCTAGGGTTTCCATATAAATATGGCTAGCAATCCAATTCATTTTGACATCACATTCCCTAACATTAGCAAGTGCTACACTTATGAAACTTTTGCCTTTAAGGGCTACTAGTATTCTTATATCTTGTGTGCATGGCTTGGAATGGATCACTTGTAAATGGTTTTCTGATTTTGGAGTAAATTTTCTGCAATTAGGGTTTTTTCTCATGATATCTTGGCTAAAGTAAGTGATTTTTCTGCAATTTATCTTTATTCTATTATGTTTCATGGTGAATTTATCTATTTTATGTTAGACATATTTCTTGGTAAAACCTTAAGAGAGGAGCACAAGTGCTTCCTCCTCTCACAAGATTAATTTTGTCTAAAATTTGTGAAGTATTCTTTCTAGGGTTAGTATCCTAAATCCCTAAAGTGCTATCACTTTAGGATTTTATCCCTAGATGTTTGATCTTTGAACTAGTTGAAGCATTAAGAAGGGAGAAACGGTTGCTAGAGCCCAAACGTGCTTGAACTATAGAAAATTTTCTCTTCAAGGTTTAAACCCTAAGGACCAAACGTGATTCCACCTTAAAGTTTAAACCCTATCTCTTAGTTTCTACCAGGTCAACCTTCAAGCCTTGTATCATTTTCTATTGTAAACATTACATATCCCTAAGGCACTGATATCTAAGTAGTCTTGTGGTAAAAGTGTTCTCTAAAATCTCTCTTTTTACTCTATTAATCTCTCTACTAACTTTACTAACACCAACAATGGAAAACTCGTTTGATAATTTGTTGTTGTTACAAACATTTTCTACAACCATTTGATAACACTCTAATTTTCTGCATACACTCTTTAGAATGTGGCTTAATTTGTTTAGAAATTGCCTTAAACAATTGGTTATTATTCTAGCGGATGTATGCTAAGTTTTCATGGTCAATTGTTGCATTTCTGAGCACTAATTATTGATGTTGTTGTAAATTACTTATTGTTGTCATATCATTGTTTACTACTGCAATTTTACAACAACCATTGCAATTTACATTGCCTAGTATCTTTAAGAGGTATTTGTTGCATGTTTGGATTTGGAAATAATCATTTATATGATGTAAAGTGTTCTTGTTCTGAGCAAGTACTTAAACAACTTCATACCTCTTCTACTACCTTGACCTAGATCAATCTTTAGGTGATCAAGAGAGTGGACGGTAGGATTGGCTACTATACTTACTACTTTGATCCCTTGAGGTCACTAGGTCAACCTCCATTGTGGTGGACCTATTCCATCACTAAAATAAGGGAATTTATTACTAAGGTGACAATGGTAAGGACACACCATCATATCTAACACAATACAATACAAATCCATCCTTGAATGGGGACATATTATATTATTAGAAGTCTAAAAATGTATGTGCATTCAATAATCTATGTTGYGCAACATAAAGATGAGTGCATAAATCACAAGAACTTGTAGACAATATCACAACTACCAATTACATAGATTATGAAATATTGTGCATCAGAGAGGTGTTACACATTATTTTGGTCACCTTAGTGATAAACTGACAACATATGCTCATCTTCCCTGAAAATATTAAAAGAGACTTTCTCCATGAGAAAAGTGGTTTGCTTTTCCTCTTTCAAAAACCATAACAAGGAAGGTTGTCACACTCTGCTATATGTATGGGGTGTGACGATGCCTGATCATCGTACTCTACACTAAAACTGGACTACGACATCATTGCATGCTTCCTGTACATAGGGTGTGACGATGCTTAAAGCAAAATAAAATTCAAAATTCACGAATGTTCTAGAAGGGAATCTTCTAGAAGATGTGGTGGCCTCTGATCGGTTTGGATCTTACTCGCTTCTCTGATTTAGTGGGATCATCCTAATCTCCTCATCCATCTGTATTTCACACTATATAAAGAGGGATATCTCATGGAAAAGGCTAAGGTTGAATAGGTTAATACTTGCATATGCATGAAGGGTTCTACTACAGATTATGCTTGAGATCTTTTCTTTAGTTCTCTAAGTCAGATTGTGGATCTTGTTCATCCAAGGCATTGGGGAAAAAGTGTCTGTGTTGGAGCAAATAGCCATTGAAAGTGAACCTTGCAACATCAAGTCATGGGTTGTATTTTCCACTTTCCATTTAATATAATGCAACAATACATTTCTTCCCTATAAAGGTGTCTTATATTTTATTGTATAACTCCTTGATCTTATACATAGAATTCATTAGAATATATATATATATATATATTCTCTCTCTGTCTTTTTTGGTTTGTGCTTCTTAAAACAGGTTCACTAACCCGCAAACTCAAAGAAGGATCTACAAGGATGACATTAGTGAGGATCAAGCATCATTTAAAAGGTATGTCACTTGTACCTCTCTAAACTAGTTTATATGACAACGAAGTTTAAGGTGAAGTGTGTATTCTGTCTTGTTTTGTTCTAGCTTCTTGTGGAAGTTAGGGAGATCTGTTTGTGTCCGTACTTACCGATTAGTCCGATAAAAAAATTGGCGACCATACTGGGGAAACAACATTTTTTGGTTTTTTGCTTCTTATTTTCTTTTAGCCTGCCTCTTTTTGGTTAATTTCATTCTCTAAGTCTATGGGTGATCCATATTGACTCCCTGGATCTGAAGGTTCAGTGGGAATTTTTTTCTTTCTTTCCATTTTTCTTTATTTTTAGAGATCGTTGCATTGTACCCTATTGATATCCCGCGATGATGCTCTGACATCGCACTCTACTGGTGCAAACCAGTTTGACGACGTCACACTGTACCCTACTTCTAGCCCACGAAGATCCTAGATCGTCGCATTGTGCTCCTCTGCAACCTGCGATGATTCCTGTAGGAATTGTTGGGTGATAGCCATTTTTCTTTTCTCTACCCATTTTTTCCTCTACTGCTTGGGATGAACTTCTGAAACTAGTGAATGATTTTTTTATAACTTTGAAGCCTTCATTTGATTGATTTTTGGAAATTGAAAGTCTTCTTTGTAAACTTTGCAAGTTTTGCTTTTGGTTTCTTGTCACAAGGGTGTAATCTCGAGATCTTGGTCCTGAGTGCTTGTTTGACAAAGATTCTTTGATTTATTTGTAGTTTTGGATTTTTTTTACTTTCTGGATTGTTAATTGATTGAGAGACCATTTTTGTTCATATTTGAAAAAAGGTTTTCTTATCATTTCATTTTTGTCTACATTGTGAGTTTGATTTGGGAATAGTGTTGAGAATGTGTTAGTTTTCTTGGATTACACTTTCTTTTCTTCATTACATCTCTAATCTGTTTTGAGCAAGAAATAATTGAAGTCATTCTTCTTTTAGTAGTCTTTACGAGAAAATTGTTACATTCAAATATTTGTAGAAAGACAAAAAATGGAAAATTTAGTAGTTTTTGATTATTTGGAATCTTTTTCATTCAAAAATTTAGAAATTGTGTTTCGTAACTTTTCTATTCCAAAAAGAGACACCTTCTCCCTACTGTAATTATAATTCATCGAATTAAAATATTGCATATCATCTCTTCTTGAATTTTATTGGGTCAAGGTCAAATACATCATCAATTTAATTTCCATTTCCCTTTTGAGTAAGCGACAACATTTAAAATACAATGCAATTTTAAAATTTGTTAGCAATTTTTATTTTCTAGAACTTCTCTACACCAACATTAGTTAGGATAATGCTTTGGAATAGGTTGTAAGGCACACTCTCCAAATCATCAAAACAAACAATAGTATCTTGTGATATGGAGAGTTCAAATCCACTTGATACATTTTGTCCTAGGAAGCCCTTCTAACACAAGGGTCAATCATGAGGTCACATTAGGACTGACAGAGTTACTCACCTTGCTTTTTTGGTCTTAGTGTAGAGATTGCACATATTATTGGGGGTCACTTGAGAAGAAAATCCTGTGGGGACCTTCTCGAGTTGATTTCGGGCTTAGATATCCTGCCTTTGCGCATGGATCGGACTGTCGATTGTTTCCCCAAGAATCATTGTCGTAATTGGTAACCTCGTTGGCCTACCTATTTAGGGTCTTTACACAAGGTGACTGTGGAGGGGCAAGTCTTCATGGTACCTGGAATCGACGTTGGCCAAACTCACTCGGGCTCCTTAGAGGGTATACCCATGATTATGTGTGGGAGATTGCACCAGGGTGTAAGTCTGTTAAGCAGGTCGTAAACGTAACTTTCCACCGACTTTATCCCAGCCCCTTCTTGTCTTGATTTTGCGACGTTGGTTTCATCACTAACTAGTGACTTCGAAATAAGAAGGTTTGTTTGCGTGTTATATTTCTATATTTTGTTAGTGAGTGTTGTTTGTTTCTCTAGTTGGCCATAGATTTTTTTCGTTCTTTATTTGGTGCAACCAACATCGGCCCTCGCCATTCACATAGGATGCAAGGGTTACCTACCGAAGATTTGGAAGATTACGTTCCTTTGATTTCTAACTCACCAGAGGGTTCTCCTGAAGGAGTAGTCAATAACGACATAGCCTATGAGATTGAGTTTTACTCCATTGGAGGAATCAATACTTCTTGTAAATCGGTTATTGAGTATTGTACAAGATCCACATTTTCTTCGGATAAATTCATCGGGAGACGTCGTTGCTAAAGAATATATTGGAATACCTACTGGACCTCACGCAGAGTTTGGTGTAGACGATCCGCTTTTTCAGAGTGAGTTGTCTAGAACTCCGGTTCATACTGCTAGAATTTTTAATTCTAACTCCGTCCATGTCCATTCTTTTTGGAGGACTTCTTCGGGACATGATATTTTTGATAAACTAGGAATGAGTCCTAATCAACCTATGGAATCACATACGCATGTGACTTCCACTACTTATACAGTACCTTTAGATCATTTTACTAGCACGACCAATAATGTTGTCGTAGTTTCAGACCAATTGTTGGTTGGTTCTCATACAATTCTTCCTCTCTAGCTTGCTAACTCTACCATGGTACCACAAGCTACGCCTGTTTATGAAGGAAATATGGTTATCACTCAAGCTCCTATTGGAACACTTCTTCCGCTTAGATCAAATCCATCACTTCCTCCTGGGTATAATGCTTTGAATACTTCCATTTCTAATCTTGCCCAGAATCCATCTAGAGGGTATAATATTTTTGTTCCTCCTGGGTATAATGTTGCTAGTAGTTTTGTTCCTACACCTACCTAGGTTCTATTCGAGGGGGCTCATATTCCTCCTCCACCTTCTCCTGGAGGATCTAATCGTCCTGGCCCTAGTAGCTCCAATCAAGTTGGAGGCACAAGTCATTTTGTCGCTTCTGGTTTTCAAATTCATGTTGGAGGTCAACCTCAAGTTGGGGGGCAACTTCAAGTTGGGGGGAACCTCAAGTTGGAGGCCATAACCCAATTTAAGGACAAAATATCCCTGGATTACAATCTCAACCTTGGAATTTTCCTTTCCAAGGGAATCAACAACCGTCTGGGGAGAAACATATTCAAGTTAATTCTTTTGTACCCCCTAATCTCGAGCAACCGTATCTAGGTTCTATGAATCCTACTTGAGGTCAAAATTTTCAGTCTAATGCTCCTTTCCAAGGAAGCTTACCTAATCAACCAACTCATGTTGGCTATTCGACTCAAAATCCTCCACCACCGAATTTTTTAGGACTTTCTAACTATCTACAGACTTCTTATGGTCTTATTGGTATACCTATGGGACTACCTCCTCAAAACTACCAGTTTCCTTAAGTGAACAAACAATTGTCATTTCTTGCTACTTTAGATTTACCAGATTTATCTAGGATTTTGAATGATCTTATTTTTCATTCTCCTTATTGGCTTGTCATACCTGCCAAATTGTCATGAGACATTCCTAATTTTGATGAACGATCGGGACAAGACCCAAATAATCACGTCATGACATTACATCTTTTGTGTTCATCCAACTCCTTGATGGATGAATCCATAAGATTACGTCTTTTCCAACAAACTCTTACGGGTTCGACAACCAAATGGTATATTGAATTACCACGAGGATTCTTCAATGACTTCAATACCTTAGCTATGGCTTTATTAACGAATTACCAATTACCAATACGATACGAGACAAGAACTGAAATTTTGAGTTGATTTAAACAATCCTCTTCTACTCACATTTTCGATCATATTCATGAGTGGAGGAGGAGAAGACAATCAAAGTTCCCCTTCCTGATCAACTATTAGCCGAGTGGTTTACCAAATCACTCATTGGTCCTATAGCCTGTGATGTTTTCATGGGTGGTGTCGTCACTGAAGAGCAGGAGATTAGTCGTGCTCAATATTTGGATCTTGTTTATTCACAAACGAGCACACTATATGACTTAATCCCTGATGCTCCTCGTCCATCTACGAATCCTACCCCAACACCTCCAGTAGCTTCTCATGTTGTTGATGGATTGATTGGCACTTTTCATGCTGAGACTCAGTCTAAACAAGCTAGTCATTCCAATACCAAGTCTACTACTCCTAATGTACAAAATACTCCTACTCTGTCTCCTTCTCCCACTAAAACCTCCAAAGTTAATTCGGTTCAATCTACACCTACCAGTAAAAATCAAAATACAAAGAAAGGGAAGGGTAAGAATAAGGAGGACAAAAATAATAATCAACAATCTGAGAAACCCAAGACCCATCCTGTTGATGAAAAAGATAAGAGTAAACCTCGTTATCCTTGCCTTATCTGTGGTGAGGATCATTATAGGAAAGATTGTCCACGATGTGCTGAGGTTACTAAATTCCTACAAGCGACCGGGACACCTCCTATACCCGTCGTCTTGTCACAATTGTTTCCTTCTCAACAACATGCCCAATTGGTCATTCATGACCAACCTTCTCCCTCTACCACATCTTATGTACTTATGTGTACTGGTGACTCCAAGAATAACGAAGTTGCAGTCGCGACTCGAGCCAGATATTATTCTCCTTCGAAAGAGAAAGTTGATGATTCACCAACTCCGTTGGTTTAACCTCCCCCACCAACTTCACCTCCAAATGATCCTCTTCATCTAAAACGACCGGGCCTAGATATAGTTCTTCGTCCTCCTCCCAAGGGCATTGCTTGGAAGTTTTCATTTAATCCTCACACACGTGCTGCCCAAAAATAAAGTATTGTAGAAGAACTTGCTCAAGAACCCTCTGTGATGTCAACTCTCGAAGTCCTTCAAAGTTGTCCTACTCAACGGAATGTGTTGTTAAAGGCTATTGTTGGAATTGATCCTACCAATACCAATTTGATAATCTTTGACTTGGAAGATCATATTATGAGGATTCCTCCTCAATTTGCATTTCAAATACAAGTTGTTGTACAAAATAAGAATATTTGTCAAACCGTTATTGATGAAGGAGCCTCGACTTGCATCATGTATGTCACTTGTTGGAAATCCATTGGCTCTCCTGCCCTTACCGAGTCACACATTACTCTCAAGTATTTTAATGGTATAAGGTTTAAACCTTATGGTGTTCTTCCTTCGTTGTCTATTATGTTAGAAGGTAAAGCGGTCGATGTCGAGGTAGAGGTATTTGATACACCTCTCGATTACAACCTTCTACTTGGTTGTATATGGATTGATTCCATGCACACAATCGTTTCTTCTCTTTTTTGTGTGTTACGTTTCCCACACCAAGGAAAATTCATTAATGTCGATCAACTGGCCTTCTTTAATTCTGATTCATGTACTAGCAATGTACCTTTCATTTTGAAAACACCTCCCGGTTATGAGAATGTCGGCGTGGGTCTTTTAAAAGATTCAACATTACGACGACATAATGCCTTTGAGTCTGGTAGAATCGGCTTATCAAGTTATTCAATAGGCGAATCCTTCTCCTCCTCTCTGTGATACGTCTCTTGATCTGTTTCATGTGATCTTTCCCACTGATGAGATGATCATGACCGTTATGTCTATGGAAGATACTCCATCGGACGATGGACATCATCGTTCTATTTTCTTCCTGGAACCTGAGACCAAAGAGAGTTATCAACGGATTTCGACTCCATCTACCGTTTTTATTATTTCCTCTGTTTCTGAACCAACACATGATGTTTTGTATGAAGAGAATTTAGGTAATATTTCACCTACCATCCCTCTTGATATATCGATTAAGATCGAAGTCAGAGAAAATGTACACATCGGTGCCTCATGTTCTACTGATGAGGTCCATACTTACAAAGCTCTTTTCTTCCGTGACGTTTTTTCCCGGAGTTACGAAGAAATTCCTGGTATTGATCCCGATATTGTTGTACATGATATTAAGACTTAATCGGATGCTGAACTTGTTCGGTAGTGACTTCGCCCAATACACCCACGTAAATTTTCTTCTATTAATCTCGAAGTTGAGAAACTTCCTAAAGCTGGTTTTGTTTATCCCGTGGCTTTGACTGATTGGTTGTCCAATCTTGTTCCGGCTGACAAGAAATAAGGCACGATCCGTGTTTGTGTAGATTATAGAGATATCAACAAATCTTGTCCTAAAGACAATTATCCAACCCCTTTCATTGACTATATTGTTGACATATGTGATGGGAGTGAAATCTTCTCCTTGATGGACGGTTTCTCCGACTATATTCAAATCAATATTTTTCCTGCGGATCAACATAAGACTGCTTTTATTTTCCCTTGGGAAACCTTTGCATACCGGAAACTACCTTTTGGTTTGAAAAATGTTGGTGCGACTTTTTAGCACAATATGTCTTATGATTTTCATGACATTAAGCACATTGTATAACCCTATCTAGATGATCTGCCGACACATTCTATGCATCGTCAAGATCACTCGACACATCTACGGGCCATTTTCTTATGCTGTCGTTATTATCGCATACGATTGAATCCACACAAATGTGTTTTTTGTGTGGAGTCCGAACGACTTCTTGGTTTTATCGTGTCTATACATGGGATTAGAGTAGACCCCCTTAAGGTTGAGGCTATTCTCAATTTACCTCCTCATTCCACACTACACCGACTCCAAAGTTTGCAAGGGAAGGAATTTTTTTTACGTCGATTCATTCCCAACTACGCTGAATTAACAAAAGGATTTACTCGGCTTCTTAAGAAAGGTTACGATTTTGTATGGTACGACACTTCCAACAAAGCCTTTGAATCTTTGAAACTCGCTTTAACCCGTACACCACTGATGTTTCCACCCGATTATAGTCGAGATTATTTCCTGTACTTATTTGCTTCAGACTCTACCATTGCTATGGTTCTAGTCCAAGAGGATGATTCACATGATGAACATGTTATTTACTATTTGATTTGGAGTCTCATGACCACTGAAACCAAATATTTACATGTGGAGAAACTGGCCTTGGCAGTTGTTCAAGTTGTTCAACATTTTCGTCACTACATATTATTACGCAAAAACACAATAATTTCTGATTGCAACCCCATGAAACACATTCTTACTTGACAATTGTTGGGGGGCAAGTAATCTAAATGGATAGTTATTCTCCAAGAGTTTGATTTGGATTTTGAACGTGCCAAGTCAAAGAAGTCTTTGGTTTTTTCTGAATTGATATGTGACCTTCCCTCTACTGAAACATAAACTGTGGCAGAAGATTCCTTACCTAATGAATCTCTTTTTCTGATAAGTTCTGACGACATATGGTATGGATGTATTATCATTTATCTCCAAACCCAAACTTTACGGCCTGATCTTTCTAGTACAACTCGTCGTCGTATTTGGTATCAAGCCCGTCAATACATCATCCTTGGTGATACCCTTTATCGCCATGGTATTGATTCCATATTTCGACGATGTCTCACCTATGATGAAGCTGAGAAAACTTTGAATGACTGTCATTCTGGAGCATGTGGCGGTCATATGTCTGGTATGCCATTGCCTAAAATATCTTATGAGCTAGTTATTTCTGGCCTTCATTGTTTAAGGATTGTATTACTGTCATCCATAAATGCCACACTTGTCAAACCTACAACCATAAGATCCGATCTCATCCTACTCCCTTACACCCTGTAGTTTTTGTTGGTCCATTCGCTAAATGGGGCATTGACTTCATGACATGTAACTCTCACTCGACCGGGGGGGCATGGATACATCATCATAGCCGTGGATTATTTCACTAAGTGGGTCGAGCTGATGCCTACATTTGATAATACCAGAAAATATGCAACGTTATTCATAGTCAATCATATCGTTACTATATTTGGTGTCCCTCAAGCCATCGTCACTGACCATGGTAGTCATTTTCTCAATTTCATGATATATGAACTTACCGAGAAGTTGGGTCTTCGACATGAAAACTCAACCCCTTATTATCCGCAGGCCAATGGCCAGGTCGAAGCAATCAACAAAGTTCTCACTACTATGCTTCGATGGATGGTAGGAATTCACAATTCAAGTTGGCACACTATGTTTTTATCATCATTGTGGGCCTATCAGACATCCGTTCAGTCTTCCATGGGGTTCACACCTTCCAATTAGTATATGGTATCGAAGCAATTTTTTCGATTGAATGTGAAATCCCATCTTTGAAACTAGCTTTCGAACTTCTCCCTAACACCTAAGTTGAAGAGGAACGTCTTTTGTATTTAATGCAAGTAGACGAGACCCGCCGTGATGTTGCCTTAGTCATTGAAACTCAGAAAAAATGTGTCAAAGCTCAATATGAAAAGCATGTCAAACCACGTGTATTTTTTGAGGGTGATTTAGTTCTCCTTTACAAACAAGATCGTTACTTACAAGGGGCTGGTAAATTCGAGCCCATGTGGCAGGGCCCTTACATTGTGAAACGAGTGTTGGAAAAAGGGGATTATGAGCTAATAGATTATGATGGAATTCCTTTGATTAAACCCAGAAATGGGCTTTACTTGAAGAAGTACTATGCTTAAATAATTTTGCATGAGTGCTGTGTATTTTTAGTCTATCACACTCTTGTGTGCTTTTTCATTTTTGGTTCTGCCTTTCAGCTATTTACCTTGCATTATGCTTGGTTTCTAGATGTCAGTGTCTTTGCTACCCTATATCGGCTTTGCTGATGGTGCTAGTCGCAATACTCAAAACTTAGTGTATGTTGCTTGGGAAATCTATGCACCTACGGATGAATTGATCAGTCTACATGGTGTTTTCCTTGGTCGTGCAACTAATAATATCATGTAATATAGGCAGTTATCGAGTTGTTAACTGATGTCGTTTCACTTGGAATATGTCATCTTATTGTATGACTTGATTCACAGTTAGTAGTACTACAGTTGAGTAACACTTATTCCATCCGAAGTCCTACTTTGTTATGGGTATATTTACGAATTCACCTCTTGGAAAGACATTTTTATTAAATTGAATATCAACACATTCCTAGATGTCTAAATACATTGACAGATGCATTGCCTAATTATGTAATAGACAAACATTTGAGACATTTATAAACCCAATCACACTTTTTACAAAAACAAGTAATCCGGTAAGAACTTTATATTTATAACGATAAAAGTTACAAAAAAGTGTTTGTTTGAAGACCAAAATATCAAAATGTGAAGCTCATGGCTTCATGTACAAAAATCATCAAGGATGTTGCTCGTTGTAACAAGTGACTTCCTATGCTACTTTACCGAGCAATCGACCGATAGATGCAGATACGCCCACTATGTGGCTTTGATAGTGCCTAGAAAGTTCATCCATTGTCGCATCAAGGACATTCATGGTTAGTCCCTTCCGGTTCTGTTCAATAGCCTCGAGATCTGCGGTAGCTACCCCTTCTACAACACCTCTCTTTCCTCGCCTATGGATGGGAGATGATCCTGAAGGATGATAAGGCTCCACATCTTCATTATTGAGAGCACTTGATTAGTCTTGGATAGATAACACAAAAAACATTTTATATAAATAAAATATCAAAAACATTATATAAACAAAAAAAATCCCTCTTACCTATGTCCCCCCACTGGGATCCATCATGAAGAGCTAGATATGGATCCCCACGGAAATTCGTCTCGGCATATGCATAGTCTTCCACTATGAGTAACTGATTCCTCAACCATTGGAAGAAAACATCATCATATTTGACAATGGGAACACCACCATGTCAAGCCATTAGATCCACCCACCTCTTCATCTGTGGATCATGTGGAGCAGGTATACCCCACTCCACCTGCATACATAGGACATGAACTCTCTCCAGAAAGAAGGACACCAAAATGGACCCATATCCAAATTGTTTCAACTGACCATTTCAACACTTTGTGAGTTGTTTTTTCATGCTTTTCAGGACACCCTCACACCAGTTGAAGACTTTGGGTTCCATGCACTCTATTGCATACTGAAAATGACTTTGCAAAGCCATATGGGGAGATGCACTCCCTGCCATGCAGGTAATGGTGTAAAGGATGGTCTGCAACGGTAAATCCCGGACATCTTTGATGGCTACCTTGCGACTGTGTTTTTCGGTACCTGACACATAAAGGTGGCGAATATAGTAATCCATAGGTTCACCCCCACCCCTGCTACCTGTGAGCGATACCCGTGAACCATGATGAGACAACATTGTCAGAAAGTAGATATCCTCTATATCTATTGTGAGTGTATGAACACCCACACAAAAATCTTATTCGTTCACATCCCACATGTGAACCAAATACTCTAGCAGCCTCAACTGGGCTCTCATGCCCTGAATCCTGAAAAACTTGAGTAACCCACATTTCCTTAGAGCCATAACTGTCCTCGAAAAAATAATCCTCTTCCTCATGTTCTCACTCACGCCACTCGAGCATCTTTCGAAGGAAATTCTGCCAAGGAACATTAAAAGAAGATTAGAAACATAAAAAATTCATTCCTGGGGGTTTTGCTAGTTAAGTTTATCTTTTCAATTTTTTGGTTGCGGTCATCGCAAGGATGCACTTTCATGCAAAGAGACGTCATTGCACCCTGCCTATGGGGTCTCCTGCAACGATGCAAGATCGTCGCAGTTCACAATATAGTGGACCTGTGATGATCTCAACGCGCAGGTAGCCCCCAAAAAATCGACCTAACACCCAAATTTGACCAATGAAAACAAATTTTGAAACCATGAAAAGATGAATAAGAAGAAGATTACCTGTTTGATAGAGACAATTCACAAAATGATCCACCACACGCTCCGTAATCGATAGTTGAAATTTGGGAAGAAAAAGGGTTTTGGAGCACTATTTGGGTGAATTTACAAATGAAATGGTAAAATGGTGTTTTGGGCCTATTTTATTGTTTTTTACCACTTTTTATTGAAAAATTATATTATTTTTATATTTTATCCATGCCCTAAAATCTAACCAACTTGACAAAGTGTTGACTTTTGCAGATTAAAATGTCTAGGGATGAGACATTTGAACTGGGGTCCACCCTTTTTTATTTGTTTTTTCATATTTTTCTTATGTATAGATCATTTTTGGGCTTTTCAGGAAAAACTTCGAGCAGTGTCTTAATGCTTTCTCACGCTCATGAAACCATGAGAATGTAATTGAGTAGTCTTTTGTCATTTTTTTGAACTCACATTGGTAATACGAAAAACAAAACCTATCAAGTATCCTTTAAGCTCTTTTCAATCTCCCTAAACATGAAAAGATGGTCGGCAAACCTTGTTCTTTTCACGCTTGTAAAAGTATTTGAAGAAAATGTCTGATGAGAGGTAGGTTATCTCTTTTTCGGTCTCGTCGGACTAGATTATGAAAAAGGACCTGATGGAGTTCTATTTAAGTGTTTTTTAGACTCTCTAAAAATGAAAAACCCTTGAGTTTTCTTTCTTTGGACCAATTAAACAAACATCGAAAGACCCATATGGGATCAAACCACTCCTTCTTAAGGCTCGTTAAACATACTCCTAGGGACTCGTCTGAAGGATGAGCTTACATTTACAAGCATATGTTATCCAAAAATAAAGAGGTACTCGCCAAAAATGGTGGGGGAAAATTGGGAAAGAAATTTCTCTCTGTATTTGTGTTAGTGGTAGTAATAGTCGCTCTTGAACATGACACCCCCCTTCATCAATTTATCCGGGTTGGGAAATCCATTTGTCTCTCGTCTGACCATCCACAAGTTCATATGTTGGGTCCTCTTTGAGTCAATATTGCTACGACAACTGTCGTTTCGTTCATATGTTCAATAGAAGTTCGGCCTAAACAAGCCTTCTATCGAGTCAACCATCTACAGTTATAAATTTTCTACCATGTCGGCCTTCCCTGAGTCAGTTTCAAATCACTTCATACTCTGATCTACTACAAATCTCTTACAATTTCATGTCATTGATGGGGGATACATCAAGGCCCTCCTATGATGAATCTTTTCCTGACGACTTCAACTCATTATCCAAGAAAAATATTTAGAAATCATTTAGTACCTTAGAACTTGTATGCCTCAATGTTAGGTTTCTTCACTTTTCAACAGTGGGTTCACATCATTGACCCCTGATTGAACGATTCCATCAAGTGTTCAACTTCAACTCATTTATTCACATTTGTTGGTTTGTACTAGAGTACCTTGGGATTCATTGACATCAATGGTGATTTCCCTCACACTTGTTAATGATTTTCATGAATTATCAATAATCAAGTGGTTTATACCATGTTCGATTTTGACACCTGTAATCACATGGCTAGATTCGTACTTAGAGATGATGGAAATGAAGACCCTGGATCTCGTCATCTTAGTCTAGGTTGCGATGGAGTATTCATTAGTTTGTACTGACACATAGATCCATTGTGTATGTCTCATGGCTATGTCCGAATTTGAATTCTTTTAGAGCATAGATCCACAATGTATTCCCGGTGGCTATGTTGAATCATGATGACATGGATCCACAGTGTATGTTTAGTGGCCATGAATCACTTGACACTTATGATTAGAGTCACTTGTAGTCTGAGAATGAGAATTCCTACTTCAAAAAATGGTATGTTATTATGCAGAAACTTGATTGTTTGTAGGTTCTCGATCAATGCACTCCTTGTTTTCGACACACACATTCTACAAAGTATTTAAGATGTCACAAGTTCCAACTTCATAATTTGGGGGGCATTCTTTTACACATTATTTTGGTCACCTCAGTGATCAACTGACAACATGTGCTCATGTTCACTAAAAATATTAAAAGAGACTTTATCCATGAGAAAAGTGGTTTGTTTTTCCTCTTTCAAAAACCATAACAAGGAAGGTCATTGCACTCTGCTATATGTATGGGGTGCGAAAATGCCCGATTGTCGCACTCTGCACTAAAACTGGACTGCGACGTTGTCGCATGATGCATGTACATAGGGTGCGATGATGCTTAAAGAAAAATAAAAGTCAAAATTCACGAATTTTCTAGAGGGGAATCTTCTAGAAAATAAGGTGGCCTCTGATCGGTTTGGATCTTACTCGCTTCTCTGATTTACTGGGATCATCCTAATCTCCTCATCCATATCTCTTTGACACTATATAAAGAGGGATATCTCATGGAAAAGGCTAAGGTTGAATAGGCTAAGACTTGCATATGCATGAAGGGTTCTACTACAGATTATGCTTGAGAGCTTTGCTTTAGTTCTCTAATTCAGATTGTGGATCTTCTTCATCCAAGGCATTGGGGGAAAATTGTATGTGTTGGAGCAAAGGGCCATTGAAAGGGGACCTTGCAACATCAAGACATGGGTTGTATTCTCCACTTTCCATTTAATATAATGCAACAATACATTTCTTCCCTATAAATGTGTCTTATCTTTTATTGTATAACTCCTTGATTTTATACATAGAATTCATTGGAATATATATATCTTTGTTCTCTCTCTCTCTTTGTTGGTTTGTGTTTCTTAAAATAGGTTCACCATCCCGCAAACTCAAAGAAGGAGCTACAAGGATGACATTAGTGAGGATCAAGCGTCGTTTAAAAGGTATGTCACTTGTACCTCTCTAAATTAGTTTATATGACAATGAAGTTTAAGGTGAAGTGTGTATTCTATCTTGTTTTGTTCTAGCTTCCTGTGGAAGTTAGGGAGATTTGTTTGTGTCCGCACGTACCGATTAGTCCGATAAAAAGAGGTCAAATATTCATACCCATAACGAAAAATTTCGATACCCAAATAATCCATCATGTTATCATCATATCAAAACTCGACATACATAAAGAGTCTCATCCATATCATGACTTATATAGCAGAATTGGTAATCAAATATCCAGTATGGACTCTTAGACTTCTGCACAAGCACAGTTAATTCCCCATAATTTATTACAGTAGCTTATCGCAACAAACTAAATGACAGTAATGGCGATAGATTGTTGACAAAAGAAGAATGACAAGGAATCTATTGAAAATATTTTTCATCTCTTGACAATAACACAATATATCAGAATTACTTATTGACTCAACAACTAGGAAACCTATCATCTCGACAATTAGGAAACCCTTTCCCATTACATATTCCCATATTTATGACTTTTCCTTTGTTTCTTCTTGACTTCTTGAGTCCCCTATCATATTTTCTTGATTCAACTTTCGTTCTACATGTGCTCGAAGCTTCTAGATATTTCCACTTACTAGTCCAGCTAGTGCATGAATTGTTTTTACTGTTAGCGTGCATGTAGTTAGATTTCTTCTCATCGTAGCTACATTCCACTGCCCTACTAAGATTTTCTTTAAAACTATGATACTTTCGCAAAATTGAATGTCCTCCAAAATGAAGGGCCCAACAAGTTGCTTCCCTTTTTTATGATTTTTCCTTTTCAATCCTCATTTCATATGCAATGAGGATCCCATGCAATTTATCCATTGTTAATTGATAAAGATCCTTCATTTCCTCAATGGC
>SNQJ01S0002542.1:202045-226023 GCA_010110895.2 Picea sitchensis | reverse complement strand
GGAGAAAACCATCCTTCCTTGGTGTCACACCTTTCAACTCTTTATTATATTAATTTCACCATTTACCATACAATATATACAATGTTTTTAGGTATTTTGTAGCTACCAAAACCCTAATCTCTTAATCTAGGATTAATTTAGAAAACCGCTAAAAATAGCAAAAACCGCCAAAAAAAAAAATCGGTTCGTTGCCCCGAACACTGTGCATAACCAGGGGGGGGCATACCTGCCCCCCCCTGGGACCCCCCTAGGAAGCGCTCGACGCACATGACACAAGAAGCAAAGGAAGGTGGGATCGTGAGATGTAGTTGTCGAATCTGACGCGCCCACACACACACATGCAAAGAATATAACACATACCCAACAATAAGCGCTTGGCCACAGCCCATGGTCGCATGAGTTGGGGGCTAAGACAAAGGGGCTAGTGCCCGAAAAAGAAAAAAGAAAATTATTGCAGAACAAAGAAAAGCTCAGAAAGAAAAGATCTAAGGGGATTCTTGATTGGTTTAGAACCGTAGAATGAAATCTGAACGTTTTCTTGAATCAGATTGGTTTTTGAATACTGTGGAATTTGTTAAGGACTAATGGCCTGACAAATTTCAATTGACTGCACATTGTGTTTGCAGACTTAACGATTGTCAGAACCAAACCGAATTGTCGCTTAGTGCAGAAAAATGGAGGAGGCACAGAATGCTTCCAGTTCAAAGAATGAAGCTAGAGGAATGGATATCCATTTGGGAGTTGAAGGATCAAACTTCAATGGGCATGGAGAAGAGATAGATAAGGAAGGATACATGATGAAAATCATTGAAAGATTGCAGAAAGATGTCAAGACTCACCGAGCGGATAAAAGAAAGCTCATGAAAGTCGAGGAACAATAGGGATAATTCAACATAAAGTTGATACAGAGCCTGGAAATGATAGAAAAGAAATTGGATAAGGAGAGTGACTCCAGTAAATCAGGAATTCACAGGTCCCCTGATGAGAAAAGGAAATCAAGGAGCATTGGCAGACACTATAATCACTCCCAAGGGCACTCCAAGAGGAGGGCACACAATAGTTCAAGTCCATCTCCTACCAAAACGCACAGGATATCTGGAGTGGATGAACTAAAGGGTGAAATGAACAAGATTAAGCCTCCTACGTTTGATGGAGAGCAAAAGGAGGAATATGTTGAGACATGGTTGCTTGGCATGAGGAAATATTTCCAATTGCATAATTATCCCTCTCATGCAGAAGGAAGAATTGCAATGTATCAACTGAAAAGAAAGGCATCCATGTGGTAAGATCAACTTGTGCAGGTGCAACACATTAAAGAGAAAAATGTTACTTGGAAGGAATTCAAGAAGTATTTCGAAAATAAATACTTGACTAAGAGATACTATGACAAAAAGATGAAAGAGTTATTTGAACTCAAGCTGGGTAACATGACTATTGATGAATATGAACGAAGGTTTTTGGAATTGTTGAAGTATGCCCCTTTCATCAAAGATGAGACTGTCAAAATTCAAAGGTATCTGAGTGGAGTACCATCTTCCATTAGTGACAAGATCCAGTATGATGATCCTAAAACTATGGAAGAAATTATACGAAAAGAAAAATGCTTATATGAGCAGCAAAGAGAAAAGCCCACTTTTCGGAAGGCTTGGGAAGACAAAAAGAAATTCAAGATGGATCAGAGGAAGAAGGGAACTTAGCCATCATTTTTTAGAAATAGCCCTCAAGGACAGTCAGGTTTTAGAGAGCCCAAGAAGGTTGAAGTAGGTGGGCAAATGCCAAGACAACCACCTATGGAATGTTGGGGTTGTAAAGGAAATCATAGGTACAGAGATTTCCCCCACAGAAATGACAAAGTGAGAATTGTCCACAATGTTCAACAGGAAGAAAAAGTGGAGGACATGGGCAGAAGTGTACCAAGGATCTACACAACCCTGGACAACAAGCAAGCATAATATCAGTCACATATGATTGAAGTGGAAGGTATGATCAACAACCAAACCATTACTATTTTAATTGATTCAGGAGCTAGTCATAGTTATATAGATCCTAGAATGGTGGAAAGTTTACATTTGCCAAGAAGAAAGCATGGAAAATCTTTGTTAGTGCAGTTGGCTACAGGAGCCAAGAGAAAGGTTGTTGAGTTGGTTAAGTCATGTCCGGTGGACATTAATGGACTAACCACAAGGGATGAATTGAGCATCTTACCTTTATGTTCCTATGACTGTCTAATTGGGATGGATTAGTTGGACCAGCACCATGCCATCTTAGACTGTCGTAACAAGGCATTCACTTGCATGGATGAGGAAGGAAACCCAAGGAAAGTGCAAGGAATCCCAAGGGCAATTACTGTCAAAGAAATCTCAGCAACGTAACTGAAGAAGTGTTATAGGAAGGGTTGCCAAATATTTGCATCTCATATGGATGAAGCACCTAAGGATAAGGTGTCAAATATTGAAGACCATGCAGTATTAAAATATTTTGAAGATGTATTACAGGAGGTACCCGAACTACCCCCGAAGAGAGATATTGATTTCTCTATAAAGTTGATGCCTGGAGCAGCTCCAATATCAAAAACTCCTTACAGAATGAGTACACTAGAGTTGAAAGAACTACAATTTCAACTTGAAGAACTTTTGAAGAAGGGGTATATACGCCCAAGTGTGTCACCTTGGGGTGCCCCGGTCTTGTTCGTGAAAAAGAAAGATGGAACATTGAGATTGTGCATCAAACAAAGTGACTATTAAGAACAAGTATCATTTTCCAAGGATCGATGATCTCTTTGATCAATTGAACGATGCCAAGATATTTTCAAAAATAGATCTCAAGTCAAGGTACCACCAGGTAAGGATAAAGGATGAAGACATTAGCAAGACCACCTTCAGAACAAGGTATGGTCATTATGAATTCACAGTGGTACCATTTGGGTTATCAAATGCACCCGTTGTTTTCATGTGTCTAATCAATGGTGTATTCAGAGAATATCTAGACAAGTTTGTCATAATCTTTTTGGATGGCATTCTGGTGTATTCCAAGTCGGAGGAAGAGCATGAACATCTGAGGATGGTGTTGCAAGTGCTAAGAGAGCACCAATTGTATGCTAAATTGAGAAAGTGCTCATTCTATCGAAAGTAGATCCATTATTTGGGGCATATTGTTTCAAAAGATGGGATAGTCGTGGATCCTGAGAAGATAGAATCCATCAGAGAATGGTCAGCGCCAAAGAATGTGACAGAAGTCAGATCCTTTATGGGTCTAGCTAGCTATTACAGAAGGTTCATTGATGGGTTCTCAAGGATAGCTCACCCCCATCACTTCCTTGAAAAGGAAGGAGAAGAAATTTCAATGGACAAAAGAATGTGAGAGAAGATTCCAGCAATTGAAGCAGTTGTTAACCAGTGCTCCAATCCTGAGAATTGAAGATCCAAATGAAGATTTTGTAGTGTGTACAAATGCATGCAAAGAAGGACTGGGAGGAGTCCTCAGCCAGAATGGGTTTGTAATATGTTATGAGTCCAGAAAAATGAAAGAGCATGAAAAGAACTATGCAACTCATGATTTGGAGTTGACGGCCATTGTACATGCTCTAAAGAAATGGAGACATTTCCTCATGGGAAAGAGGTTTGAACTGAGGATAGACCATAACGGCCTAAAGTATTTGTTTGATCAGCCAACCTTAAATGCTAGACAGAGTATATGGTAGGAATTCCTTTGTGAGTATGACTTTGATATCAAGCATATCACAGGAAAGGAGAACAAAGTGGTTGATGCACTCAGTAGAAGAGTGCATGAACTACATGCTACGACTATTAGCATGTATCAAATTGATGTTAAAGGTTGAATTTTGGAAGCTGCAAATGAAGATTTGTAGTACATGGAATTGGTGACAAAGCTACAACAAGGTAAGATACTACAGAAAGTGGAAGATTATAAATTGGAAGTTGATGGAACACTCTTGTACAAAACATAATTTATGTACCTAATTTCCAAGAATTGAAAATAATGATCTTGAAAGAAATGCATAATGTGTCTTATGTTGGGCACCCTGGATATCAGAAAACAGTGGTAGCAGTCAAGAGCCATTACTTTTGGCCAGGTATGAAGAAGGAAATTGTAGAATACATCACCATATATATGGAGTGTCAGAAGGTCAAGGCTGAGCATAGGCACCCAGCTGGGTTGCTACAGCCATTGCCCATTCCTGAGTGGAAGTGGTGACAATGGATTTCATCACAGGATTACCCAAAACAAATAAGCGACATGATTCCATCATGGTGGTGGTGGATAAGCTTACGAAAGTTGCCCATTTTATTCCATTGAAGACCACTCACAAGGCAGTTAATGTTGTCGATATCTATATGAGGGAAGTAGCACGACTGCATGGTATTCCCAAGACAATTGTGTCTGACAGAGACCCGAAATTTACCTCGAAGTTCTGGAAGGGGTTATTCAAAGGGTTCGGAATGAATCTGAACTTCATCATTGCTTATCATCCTGAGTTTGATGGGTAGACAGAGAGGGTGAACTAAGTGATAGAAGATATGTTAAAGATGTATGTGATGGACAAACCATCTAAATGGGAAGACTACCTACACTTGGTAGAATTTTCCTACAACAATGTGTATCAAGCATCACTGAAGATGAGCCCGTTTGAAGCACTTTCTGGCAGAAAGTGCAACACACCAATACACTGGGACAGCCCAGTTGATAGGGCAGTGGTTGGGCCAGAGTTTCTCAAGGAAATGGAAGAGCAAATGCTGAAGATTAAGCAGAATTTGAAGGCTACCCAAGGCAGGAAGAAAAGTTATGCTGATAAGAACAGGACCCACAGGGAGTTTAAAGTGGGTGATCATGTTTTCTTGAAAGTGAAAGCCAACAAAAGTTCCCTGAAGCTGGGAAAATGTTCCCATTTGAAATCCTAGAAAATATTGGACCAATTGCATATATGTTTGCATTGCCTGCATCCATGACTATATGTAATGTGTTTTATGTTTCATTGCTTAAGAAATATATACCTGATGTTAATCATATTATTGATTGGAATGTGATTCAGGTGGAGCAAAAAGGCGTCTTGCAAATGCATCCAGTGCACATATTGGACYGGAAGAGCAAATAGCTCCGAAATCGAACCATAGGGCTTGTAAAGATCCAGTTGACCTAGTACGGTCCTGAGGACGCGACATGGGACATGAGGATGCTATGCGGGCTGAATACTCGCATCTTTTTTAAGATTTTGGAAATCTTGTTGATGTTGTGTAAATAAGTTGCACTGAGGACAATGAAAAATAAGGGGAGGGGGTTGTAATATCCCTAGGATGAGCCCCAATTGTATTATGAATTGTAAATGTGTTTTGTAGGTTGGTGAGCCGAGAAATTATAAGCTGGTAGGCTTATGAGTTAGTAGGTCGGAGAGCCTGGGTGTTAAAGGCCAGGAGTATGTTTTGTACATGTAAATATTCATATTATTAATATAAAAACATCGTTACGTGTAGATTGACTACGATAAAAGAGAATGGGGGACTAAGATCCACTAGGTTGGGTAAGGGAGAGGGGGTTGAGAGGTTGGAAAGAGGGGTTAAGCCTAAGAGCTTAATTCCAAGAGAATAATAATTTATTATTATTCCAAAAGTTGTTTAAAAGGATATGTTTTTATCCTAAGTTCCTTGGGGAGGACAAGTGACTTCCAAAGGGAAAGGAGCGTGCTTCATGAGCGACAGGTGTTGGCTTAGGCACATGCAAACTTAAGGGGGGAATTCTTGTTGTTGGGACACACGCAGGCACTGAGGGAGGCACTGACGCACAGGGAGGACCTCACTCATGGAAAGGGGTTCATGCACAGACAGTTTTTGCTCTCACGCTCTCATCATCTTCGCTAGGCTAGACCAGTCTACCCCATCTCTCCTCATGAGTTCACTCATGCACTAAGCAAGCATGCAGCCATCCAATTTGTCATTGTTAAACCCATGGCCATTGTGCACCTCTGTAATTTACCGAGTCGTCCCTTGCCTTACCCAACTTAGCTATTGTGGTTTGAAGAGGCGGGTTTCCAAGCCCGTGGTTGAAGAGGCAAGTTGTCAGGCCTGTGAGCAACTCTCTCTCCAAGTGAGAGAGGTTGTTGTGGGTTGAAGAAGCAGGTTGTCAGGCCTGTGAGCAACTCTCTCCAGGTGAGAGAGTGTTTTGAGGAAGTGAGTTCTCCTAGAGGGATTCTCGTAGCTACTACAGAGCTCTAAGAATTCTGGTCTAGCCTATTGTTGAAGCCTAAGGTAAGGAAGGTGGAGCAGTCGATGGACTGTGTGACAGTGAAGGTGTATACTCCTGGGGTGGGACAGGCATGTGGGGAATGAGAGTCTATGAAAAGTGGGTGTAAGTGGCTCCTGGGAGAGAATCCTTCCTCTTAAACTATGTGATTTTCCTATTGACTTTGCCTACCCTAGGAATCCCTTTCTCGATGGAGTTTAGTCCCAGCTTGGGGGTGACCCACTGCTGAGAGTGATGAACAGTGTGGTCTAAGGCTGGGAGGTTCATGGAAGGTCTGCATGCAGTTGGTGGTTTTACTCCAGTTAAAAGATAAGTATCATTTATGTGTTTAATTATGTATGTTATGCATGTCTGTGATTCTTGAAATGTTATCATGTGTTCCGTTGCATGTAGGAATTACTGCCAATTCCATTTGAGAATGTATGGTAGCAGTAACTCTGTGTTATTTGTTTTAAATTCATTAGAAATGCATGTTATATATATGTGTGTGTGTGTGTGTGTGTGTGTGTTCCGTTGTGGGTTGCCCGGCCTGTTGTTGGTTGGGGACGTTACAAATTGGTATCAGAGCTAGTTGAGCTAAGTGAAGTGTCTGAGTAGTGGTGTTGCTCGACCTGTTGGTGGATGGGGACGTTACAGACTCTGCTCTTCTTTGTGTCTTTTGTCCTCTGAAACCCACCCGTGGTTGCTTATGCTCTCTCTCCTTGACATGTATGACCTATAGATGGAAGTCCTTCTCCACCTATCCAAGGTCTTGAATCACAATCCTTTGTGATCCAACCTCTTTGTTTCAATACTTRGATGAATTCTCTTCACCCAACCAGTGAGATCTCCTCACTCTAGTGTAAGCAAAAGTCCTTCTTTGCTCCTATACTCCTCACACTAGCAAAAGTCCATATTTGTTATCTTTGATCTTGGCATCTCACCAAATATCTCGATCTTAACATCTTACAAAAGATCCTCAACCTTGGCATCTCACCAAGATCCTCACCTTGGTCTCTCACCAAGGTCTCTTGCTCTTGGCATTTCACCAAAAATCTCTCGATCACAACCTTTCGTTAAGAGTCCTGACTGTGTCGACTCCCTCAACACAAGTCCTGTCAAGTGTAATCCTTGGTCCTCTTGAATCACCATCCTTTGTGATCCAAGCACTCAAGTAGAGGTCCTTTTGTACACATGTGTGACCTTGGAGACTCCACACTAGCAAAGGTCCTCCTTTGCTATCTGTGTGAATTGTGTCTCCCTCCTTCTCCTAGCCTTGCTTTTATGATCATGAGTTACACTATATTTCTAATCTCCAAAGTGATTTACGATTGGGATTACTTCTCACACTCACTTGAGATTTAGATTAGATGTTTCATGCTAAGTATTTTTAGTACGTGTCTTAAATAATTCAATTAACTAATTACATAATTAATTAATAAAAACAAATTACTTTAACAATACATTTAATTAAAGTAAATTCAAGAGTAAAGGCTTTGGATGATTTATGCACATCTAGACACATAGACCTGTGCGGAAATACCTGATTGATACTACCACTAACATCAACACAATTAAAAGAGCAAAATAATGAAAAAAACTTCCAACGTAGTAATATGCCACTTCATAGAAATAGTAATATAAATATGTATCATAAAACAATCAAAAGTTTCAAATTATGTAGGCAACTCCTCACCCTCACTAGTGAAGCCTGAGACATCTAATGAATAGGTTTTGGAAAATTGTATACACCGAAAAAAAATAAAGAGTTGTGTGAACACCCCAAATTTGCACCTTAAAAACAAATAGGCAGCCCACTTAATAGCCCCCTTTTTTTTGTTGAAACTTAGATAATCAAGGCATTATGTGGCCATTTTATATATATAACATCTTCTCATAATTAACTTGTTAGTTTAAGAAGTAGATGGGCATGTTAAAGGTGGTCCGCTTAAGTAAGTATTATCATCTTTTCATTGAAACTTGTATAATAAAGACATTATGTGGGGGTTAACGATTGGGGGTGTACCATCTTCTATCCATTGGTTACTACACTATTCACCATCCAATAGATAGGATAAAAAGAACACATTGCCAATCATTGACTCACTGCATGGTGCATATCACTTGCCCATTGTATATAGCATATCTTCATTATTAACTTGTTAGTTTAGTGTTATCTGAATGAGGTGAGAGTCAGGTGACACCAGCACCATCAATATCGCAGGGAGTGAGAGCATGTATGGAATTCATGCAGAAGCATAGCATATGGGGATCAAACTAGACTTTGCATGATAAACATACAAATAAAGTTGTGCCAAGTTATGATGAAAAAAAGTAGTCATACCGAGAATGCATTATGGAAGATAACGGCTCTCTAACATGGGATGTGGATTCATTCCTCTTTATCACCCTCGCCATGAATCCAAAAGCTTGCGCTAGGACCTAAAAAAATATCCGAAGAGAGTGAGGAACTCATGGGAAATGAAGATTATGAAGCTACAAAAGAAGGAGTCGACCCTCAGAATCCCATCTCCCTTTTAGAAGATGAAGACTTATACAATGTTCTTCTGGTTCATGTCTCTACTAAGATGAGAATCAATCGATGTCTTATGAGCATGAGAATAAAAAAAAACTATGGCCTAATTTTAGTATTGCAAGCTAACGTATTCCCCTAATGCATTAAATCCTTGTTCATTCAAAATTTTCGGAGGTACTAAAATCCCCCTGCACTGAGAATTCCCAAAGGCACTAAATCAACTGCGTTGATGACCACTCCTCATGTGTTCCTCTGATGCAACAACGAGTGATTTTTGGATATTCGTGTACCTTGTATTGAACAACCATCTCTGCACCTACACTTAGAGCCACAAAATAACCAAGGAATAGTAAATCAACATGGTCAGAAAAAATCATTTTTAAAATTTAGCACCAAAAAGGATGAAGAAATTAATTCAATAATTAGCGCCACTTCAATTGAGGGTTTATGGTCTGTGATTTACCCTAACTGAGAGTTCGGCAAGATGAAACTTCTTGTTTTGTGATGCGAAAGGGTTGCTAATGTTTCGGTCCATCCATTGTCTGGGAATATTCATGAACCAGCGAGGGAGACAAGCTCTGTAAATTTTGTTGTTTTTTTATGTTGCTACAGTGTTCTTCGTCTTCTTCTAGTTTGGCTTTGAAATCTTTGCTTCTTCATGGAGGACTTGGAAAAAAGCGACCTTCGATTCATCTTCAAACTCATTGATCGTAAGCTCTTCATTACACTTTAAATTTCACTAGAGATTTCATTGCACTGCATTAATTCGCTCCCAGATTTGAATTGGAGATCATGGCTTAAGTAATTTGCCCTGAAAGAACTCCTTGCAATCATGCAATTCAGCCTAGTTCCCTTCCTGCTACTTGTCGAAGTTAAAGGTTTCTGCATTTTCTCGCCAGGTTGTCAGCTTGAATCTATTATTTCTACATTGTTAAGAATTAGTTGGGATTTGCTCAGATATAGTAATTGTTGTGCAACAGAATCATAAACAGAACAAGATTAAATGGCAGAAAATTACAAGACAAGAATCGCACACAAATAACATCGCTAATTTACGTAGTAAAACCCTTCAAAAGAGAAACATCCACGGGGCAATGATAATTGGTATTCTTATTGTTCAAGGGAGAATTACAATAGCCAAACATAGGCTTACAACCATTCCTCACAACACATACAATCTGCCTCTATGGGATTACATTAATCTTTAGCATCTCTCCCATGGGTAGAATTAATGTGCACCTAACCATATTCGATTTTTAGTTGATTTGTTCAACTAAAACTAGAATAATAGGAACCAAAAAATCTGCCCAAATTCATGGGAAATTGGTTGGCACCGTTTCAATAATCTCCACCTTGACAACAATTTACCTTAATATCATGCCCAAATTTATTCATTACCTTTCCTACAAGCCAAGAGAAGTCAAGTGCCATCGTAGCTTCTCTAACAATACTAGGTTTGTGAACATCTCTGCACAATTTTCTTGTGTATGGATCTTTTCCAAAACCTCTTTGCCTTCATCGATAACATGTCTTACAAAATGGTATTTAATAGGAATATGCTTTGTCTTACTGTGATAAGCTGTATTTTTAGCCAAATGAATAGCACTTTGACTATCGCAAAATAGTTTCACCTTGTCCTGCATCCTTCCAAACTCACCCAACAAACCTTTTAACCAAATTGTCTCCTTGCAAGCATGTGAGGCAGCTATATATTCAGCCTCTGTAGTGGATAAAGAAACAACGTTTTGAAGCTTTGACATCCAACTAACAGGTCCTCTTGCAAGAGTAAAGACATATCTTGAAGTGGTTCTCCTTTTGTCCAAATCACCTGCAAAATCTGAATCAACATAACCACAGACTAAATCATTGCACCCATTATAGGTGACACAATAATTGTTTGTGCCCCCTAAGATACTGAAGCACCTATTTCATTGTTTCCCAATGATCTTTACCTAGATTTGCCATGTATCTACTAATAGCACCAACTGCATGTGAAATATATGGCCTAGTACTTACCATCGCATACATTAAACTTAGCATACGGTACACGAGAAATATACTCATTTTCTTCATCATTACTAGGACATAAACTTAAAGAAAGATTGAAATGGGAAGCCAAAGGGATTTTTATTGGTTTTACATTATTCATACTGAATCTCATAAGTATTTTCTTCACATACTTCTGTTGTGATAACCACAACTTACCATTTTTCTTGTCTCTGTGTATCTTCATGCCCAAAATTTGATTTGTTGCTCATAGATCCTTCATATCAAATGTCCTAGTCAACTGAACCTTCAACCTGTTGATTTCAACTACGCTTTTGTTTGCTACAAGCATATCRTCAACATATAACACCAAAATAATGAATATGTCATTTTCCAACTTTTTAAAGTAAACACAATGGCCATACTCACTTCTTGTGAAATTGTGGTTCACCATGAAGGAATCAAACTTCTTGTACCATTGTTTGAGAGACTGTCTCRGGCCATACAATGACTTCTTTAGTTTGCAAACAAACATTTTATTGCGATCCTAAACAAAGCYTTATGGTTGTTCCATATATATCTCTTCATCCAAATCTCCATGTAAAAATGTTGTTTTAACATTTAGCTACTCACTCCAAATCAAGTAAAGCAACTAGTGCTARCACAACACAAATTGAAACAAGCTTAACAACTGATGAAAAAATTTCATGGAAATCAATACCTTCCTTTTGAGGATACCCTTTTGCCACCAATCTTGTTTTGTACCTCTCAACTTTATCATCAGCGCCCTTTTTGAGCATGTAAACCCACTTGCAACCGACAACCTTCATGTCATTTGAAATTTTTACCAGGTCCCATCTTTTATTCTTTTTCAAGGCATCTATTTCTTCTTTTGCTACTTTCCATTTAGCACTTTTAGATACCTCCATTGCTTCCTAATGACAACTAGCTTCCCCGTCATTAGAAATCAAAGCAACAGATGTAGCATAATCATCCTACCTCTTAGGGAAATTTATGAACCATGTAGATCTCCTTAGAGATGGTTGCGGCATATCGACATTTTCTTGGTTATTTTTTGCATCCTCATCTTCTTCCTCTGGAACTTCTTCGTGCTCTTCATTTCCTCAAGATAGTAGAGTCTCAAACTGAATTTGTTGAATTTGTGGTACTTCTCCCTGTTTCACTTCAACATCTACATACGATTTTATGAGTGGCAATTCATCAAATATGACATCTCTGCTAATATTGATTTTGTGGGCAATAAGATCCCACAATCTATATCTCTTAACTCCATCACCATACCCAACAAAGACAAGCCTTTTTTATTTGGGATCTAACTTGGAACGTCAAACATGGAACGTCAATCCTTAGGAATAAGAGCATAGGCCTCACAACCAAAAATTTTAAGATTTGAATAATCATAAAGATGACTTGTCCATACCTCTTCTGGAATCTTACAGTTTATTGCAGTTGATGGTGACCGATTTACCAGATAGCACGTAGCTTATGCCCATAATTCCTGCTACAACTTGGCATTATTGAGCATGCTCATTGCTCTCTCTAGAAGAGTCGTATTCATGCATACAACAACACCATTTTGTTGAGGAGTACACATTGTGGTTTTATGTCTTTCGATCCCAACTTCCTTGCAATAATTTTCAAATTCCTTAGATGTGAACTCACTTCCATTATTTGTTCTTGAACATTTGATTGACATGTCGGTGCTCTTTTCAACCAAAGCTCTAAATTGCTTAAAAGCCTTAAATACATCAACTTTTCCTTTTAATATATAGATCCACACTTTTCTAAAGTGATCATCTATAAATGTTACAAAATATGATGATCCTCCAAAAGAAACTTTAGGAGATGGTCCCCAAACATCTAAAGGGATATAATCAAGGATACATTTACTAATACGTCTTCTTATTTTAAACTTATGTCTACATTGTTTTCTGTAAACAGAATGTTTGCAGAAATTCAAATTCATAGATTTTAAGCATAGAAGTAACTTATGGTCTACCAATACCTTAAGCCCTTTCTCGCTCATATGACCCAAACGTTGATGCCATAAACAACTAAAGTTGCTTGCACTTTCAAATACTATTGTTGCTTGATTTGATTCAGTTCTTCCTTCTCGCTGATAAAGATTCTCGATCATTTTATTTAGCCTTCATAACTACTAAGATGTCTTTGAACACCTTCAGTACTCCACCTTGAACTGTACATTTATAACCACCAGAATCTAGAACTCCCAAAGAAATTAAATTCTTTCTAAGTTCAGGTACCATAAATATGTTAACGTTCTTACATTCTTACATTCTCACTGTACACATGTTAACCAAACTGTACATATGTTAACCGAACTGTACATATGTTAATGTTCTTACAATACCATCATACATTTTAACCCAGATGCTACCAATCCCAACAATTTTACAAAAAACATTGGTTCCCATAAAAACAACATCGTCATCAATAGATTGGTAAGTTAAGAACCAACTTCTATAAAGACACATATGATTGGACTCACCAGAGTCTAACAACCAATGATGATCATGTTGAGAAACATTACAAATAGACAATACCTCATCAATCATCCTGAACTTGTTTCAGCGGAATTTGCTTCCTTTGTGGAGTCCTCTTTGGATGCTTGTTGTCTTTTCCAGTAATCCTTCTTGAGATGCCCTGATTTGCCACAATACCAACATTTTAGCTAACCCTTCTTGCCTTTTGACTTAGATCTTGATGTATCTCTCGGATTTTTCCCTTTCTGTAGATCGTCCTCTAGCCACCATTGCTTCTGATGTTGAGGTTTCTTGACGAGATTTTCTCTTCACCTCCTTAGACAATAAGGCTCCCACAACAGTATCATAATCAATGGTGTATGTTGTGCTAAACCACATAGATGTGACTAAATGATCCCAAGATTCAAATAATGAACACAACAGGGTAATTGCATTGTCTCCATCTCTGTATTTTACTTCTATATTAGATAATTAACAAATCAGAGTATTGAAAACATTTAAATGATCGACAATTTTTGTACCTTCTTTCATTCATAAGCTATACAATTACATCTTCAAAAAAATTATGTTCATCAAGGACTTTGTCATATAAAGACTTTCCGTCTTGCTCCATATGCCTATTGTTGTTTCCTCTCCAACGATATTAAACAAAACTTCATCTGCCATACACAAACGAATGGTACCGAGAACGCTTGCATCCAGATCTTCCCAATCCTCGTTCGACATATCCACGGGTTTATTTGACTTGCCCACCAATGTCTTTTACAATGCGTGTTGCACACACAGTTGTTAAATTTTTCCACCTCAAAATTTGAACGTTGTACTTTTGTCATTAACAAAAACCACCCTCAAAAAATAAACTAGAACTTATAAAACCAAGTTTAACCAAGTTTTTTCTTATAAAAAAAACAATTCATTTATTAAAAAGTTTAATCCAAAACATAATTATTTAATATATAACTTAAAACCTTTTACCACACAAATAATTGTTTTTAATTAGGACATCCGCATACCAATAATTTTTTTTAATTAGGACATCCTCCACCCACTTATGCATATTTAAATGCGATTCTTTTTTACTGGAACCAAAAATTATGCTTACTATATTAAAGCTTTTATACCTCGTGTGCATAACACAACCCTAAATCGCTTTCATACCATGACTAACCATTGGTATCGCTCCCTCCATAAAACGTGATCAGCGATGATTTGAGAATTATCGCGCCTCCTTTATGCTGTAAAGAGCGATGATCCACCCCTATCGCTCCTCAAATAAGGCTCAGGGAGAAATGAACTTGGAAATTCCGAGGATATGAAGTATCGGAGTGTATTATTGCTCCTCTTGACAGCGCTGACCTGCGATAGTCAAATCTTTCTCGCTCCTGCGGCGAATCCAACCTTCGTCGTCCGCAGCTTCAACAAAACAATCAGTGGAAGCATAAACAGAGCGGGAAAAAATTGCAAAACAGCAATCACACAAAGAACACATCAAATTTATGTGGTAAAACCCTTAAAATATAAACATTCACTGAGCAATGATAATTAGTATTTTTATTGTTCAATATAGAATAATCAGTATTTTTATTATTCAATATAGAATTATTACAACAGCCAAATACATGCTTACAACCAATTTTCACAATACATTCAAAACCATTCTTCACAATACATACAATCTGCCTCTACAAGCTTACATTAATTTTTAGCATCTCTCCCACAGTTATAATTAATGTGCACCTAATCATATTCTATTTTTAACTGATTTTTTCAACTTGTAATTAATGTGCACCCAATCATATTCTATTTTTAGCTGATTTTTTCAAAGTTATAATTAATTTGCAGCTGATTTTTTCAACTTATAATTAATGTGCAACTAATCATTTTCATTTTTGACTGATTTTTTCAACTAAAACCAGAATAATAGGAGAAAAAAATCTACCCAAACCCCGTGGAAAATTAGTTGACACCATTTCAACAGTAATTAAGTTATCTGCCTCTAATTCTCTCAAATTGATGACCAATCTCACCCTTTGGGTCTCTGAGCGACCGGGAAAATTCTTCAATGTGAACTTTCAAATAATCATGCCGAGGAGAATCGCATGAACTAAAAGATTATTACTTGGCAACAAAACGTCATACCCTTCACCAACAGTGCTCAGATCGTCCTCGCCGTTACTATGTATGAAATCACCCTGCAGGTCTGGAAAACCCCCATTGACCTCTTCGATGCTGCTAATTATGTCCTCAATTTCAACCCGGTCCGCAGACTCCAGCCAGAAATAATACACGGAAAATTTCCACTGTAGTGCAGCGTAATAATCAAGGTGCCTCCCGCGGCTGAGAGCTCGCCAAAGACTGGATCACTGACTGTACCAGTATAATCAATATTAAAAATTGAATCTGATTGAATTTCGCCGAAAAATAGGGTTCATTTGACACCAAAATAAGCAGAAATAAATCATCCAGGGACTAGGCCCCTCTTGCAAGTCTCTAGCCCATTTTTCGTAAAGCCTTTGGACGCCAATGAGATCACCATCAAGTGGAAATAAAAAAAATAGTTTGATGGGCCCACTCAACCAGACTTGAACCTGCAACCTCTTTCCCAAAAGCAAACGAGGACAACCCTAAACCTCCACACAATCACATAATTGTAATTATTGCAGATTTCACCCAACATTTCATTTTAATTTTATTGAAGTATTTTCTTGTAATTCTTAATTCCATCTGATATTTGCTATTAAGAGAAAATAGTTTGATGGGCCCACTCAACCAGACTTGAACCTGCAACTTTTTTCCCAAAAGCAAACGAGTACAACCCCTAAACCTCCACACAATCACATAATTGTAATTATGGCAGATTTCACCCAACATTTCATTTTAATTTTGTGAAAGTATTTTCTTGTAATTCTTAATTCTATCTGATATTTGCTCTTCAGGTGGATTACTATCACAGACCCACGATCATGTTTCTATGGATCGTCATCGTACTAATCAAACGGCATTTGGAATTGGAACAAGGAACCAACGATGTTTCTATGGATCGGAATCCTACTCTCAAGAGGCATCTGGAATTGGAACAAGGAACAAGCTATAAAGTTTCAACGACAGCAGAACACATTTAGCGGTCCGTGTGCTTACATAGCATATGATGTCCCTCCCCCCCCAATTCAAACGTCTTAATATAAATAGCACAACTGCAAATGGTCGGAGCCTCCCCCCTAATTCAAACGTCTTGATATAAATAGCCCAACTGCAAATGGTCGGAGCCTCCCCCCCAATTCAAACGTCTTGATATAAATAGCACAACTGCAAATGGTCGGAGCCTCCCCCTCAATTCAAACGTCTTGATATAAATAGCACAACTGCAAATGGTCGGAGTGGAGATATGGTCATCCAAAGTTTTAATGGGCAGGGCCTTGATTGATGATCTTGAAGTCCAAGAGATGCCATAATGATTCAGATCGCTTTCTGCCAGGTGTTGGATCAGCAGGTCCATCCCCAGTCCCATGAAGTAGTCTTCGATAGCCCCAACCACTCACTTCACGTTCCAAAAAATGCTTATTCACTCGCTCCCACAACACCAACAGGACTCGTAACAAAACATCTCCTAGCTCGTTAGTCTAGCTCCCGATTGCCGTTTCTCCATTCCCATCCCCCCAACAACACCTACATTCTAATTGAATTAATAAATAGGGATTCAACATTTTGGGCAGCATTAGGAACCTTGATCTTCAACTTACAGACAGAATTCAGAATGCACGAGTAAAAGTTCAAAACATGATAGTCATTAAAGATGAGTTCGATAAGTGCACCAATAAATGACAAAGAACACGCAGAGGGTAGGAGTAGTGGAGCAATAAAAAACCGTAGTAGTCCAACAAACTGAGAAGATCATACACGAATGGGGCAGGCAAAAGGTATCAAGAAATGTGGCACGGTAATTCGCAAATAGACCACCCAATATGTCATGCTAGGACAGGACTAGATTAATTTCAATTCCATCACTGCATGGATTGTTGTCTTAAATCTAAACACTAATTCATTTTGTTAGGTATCGATATAAGCAGAACGAGAAAAATTTGTGCCCTATAGAATTACATGCATTGCCTACACAAATTCTGGTATAACATGCAGTTCAATTCCATCACTGCATGGATTGTTGTCTTAATATTAAACAATAATTCATTTTGTTAGGTATCGATATAAGCAGAACGAGAAAAACTTGTGCCCTATAGAATTATATGCATTGCCTACACACAAATTCTGGTATAACCTTGTTAGATCCTTTTACCATGGCTGGAGACCATTGAGCATGGCTGGAGACCATTGAGGTGAAGTGAGGCCACTGTGGAATTAATAGGGCAGGAAACCAAGAAAGTGATTTTTTTTGACAAGTCACTGTGGATGCCCTTACCTTATCTGGTTGAAGGATCTAGAAAATGGAGGCTGTTGTTCACCATATCATTCAGGTGAGGTTGATGATTTATGGGGTTCCTCCCCACCCTCCAAACCACTCCCTCAACAGCTTTACAGAAAGAGACAGTGCACCATGAAAGGCATGACTTAACAACTGTTATTATCAATTTACAATGTAATTAAAGGTCAAGCTTCACAGCTAAGAGCATGACACTTAGAATATAAGAGAATGAACAACTGAAAATGAGAAAACCTCAATATGCATTCAACAGCAATAATTTATGAGAGGATTCATGTACCCTGGGGCATTTATTGTCTTTATTGTGATATATATGTGTAGTTCTTAAGATATGAATGCATGTGGGAAAAGCCCACAGAATAATTACAGTCTAACCAATTAACTAACTTGGACCTCAGCCTTTAACAAACTTGTGTTGTGTCTCAAACTGTCAAGAAAGACTATTAAAATTGCTTGCCAAGGTACTTTCAAATTTACTTGGCCAGATATATCAATACAAAAACTGTACACAATTGGTCAGATACACCAGAGAATGAGCAATATTCAATTTATGAATGACTGATTAGAAGTAAAAGCTAGTGCCTGCCAAACTATTAGCATTTATCACATTAAACTTTTAAAGACTCTGAAATTTTAAAAAGCAGCAAATAATTAGAAAATATTGCAGATGTCGATATGCACCATGATAAATCAGCCATGATATTGCAAACACATATTTGGATGATACTGCTTCTAGTGAAGAACTATAGTCCAAGCTTATACACCAATCATAATTACTAGGAGGATAAAGCAGTGAAGTAATTACCAGCTATATACAGAACACAAAGGGGTATACAAATTTAGTAAAAAACAATTTCATGATTGCAAACACCCAACACATACAAAAGAAACGTTTATTACATCTTTGGGCGTATATCAGACATACTTTCCCTGAAATAACTACAGTAAGTCCAATGTTTAGTTAATGGGAAAGTTTTTAGAAACAAACATTTTTGGACCCCTATCATGTACAGTTGTTATAGTTTGCAGATTTTCAGATGACAGCCTTGTCTATTGGCCAAGGGCAGGCAGGTGCTAAAAGGTCATTGTTAGAGATGATGTAAAATTTTAACAGACAATGTAGACTACAACATGAATAAACCCATAAAATAAAAAATTCCACTTCCTAGAACAAGTACTTTAAAGCATTATCAGTTCAATTACAAGAAGCAAATCCATTTGTATAGTACAGCTTCGAAAATAATTTCTTATTTGTATTATTTTAAGAAGAGAACACTGTAGTCATCAACTACATTTGCTGGAGGCTGTTCAATTTCATAGATGAAACGCATTCATACTAAATCAATAAATAGCTATAGAAACCAAGATTTCAATGAAATGTAACTTAACAGCCATTCATTATGTGTTACTAGTTTTTACTAGTCTCATATAAGGTCTTGTATTTCATTATTTGATTTAATCAATAATATATAGTTCAAAATCCCACAGAAATACAGAAAACAGCTGTTTGATGGCCTGGAATAATTATCCAATGAATTTTCTCTTTGAAAAAATATTTAATAAAATTATAAGCAGAGATAGAGCCTGTGGCGATATTACTCACAAAAAACAGGCGCCAAATATCTAAAACAATCAAATTTCCTGAATCTGCAGAAGCATCTCTTTAAGTGGCCCACAACCACTTCAACCTTTACTTCTAACTAGAGTATAACTATTTTGCCTAATCAGAACTCTTCTTGTTCCTAAAATTTTCCTTCATCTCAGTAAACTTTCTCATGCACTGAACCTTGCTCTTGCCAGGCACTGCAGTTGCAACTCTTTCCCATCTCTGAGGTGTTTCCTTGGGAAATGTCTTTAGCGCCTGAATAAGAGCTCTTTCTTGAACAGCAGACCAAGCATCCTGGTCATTGCCTGCCACTGATCCATTTGCAACTGACTGGATACTTCCACCAGATAGCCCTTTTCCATCAGCACTCCGATTGCTCCCACCACTTGCTTGCTGCTCAGTTACACCCTTTGCTTTCTCCCCAACAATTGTATCAGCAACACACCCATTTGTAGGGCTGTCTCCGACTTCGTCTCTAGTTGTCAAAGGAGACGTAATTGGATTTGCATTCTTTCTTCTTTCAAGGAAAGAATCAAATGAATTTGCAGTATCAGGCTTCTGCAAAAGAACAGTCTTTATAGCCTTCAAAATCTCTTCCACTGTCCTCCCGGTACCAATATAATTTGCAATTACTTCCCACCTTTGTGAGGTTCCCTTGGGATACTTCTGCACTCCTTTACGCAACAAGTCAATCTCCTCTCTGCTCCAGTGCTTTTCTTTCTTCTCATAACTGTTAAGCAGGCCTTCTGCCTTAGCATGTCCTTGTAGCCCTTGACTGACGGTGTGCCCCTGTACAGTATCATTCTGCAGTACAGTTTTCTCAATTGACTTGGTCCCATCAGCATCACTAGCTAATGCATCCCTCAATAGTTGAGCTCGCTCAAGTTCTCCTTTCTGCCCCATTTGGTCACAAAGAATTCTTAACTTTTCTATTTCCAAGGAGGCGCATAACTTCTCAACATCATCTTCCACAATACCAAGGAGTTTCTTGGAGACAACTGAAGCAGCTGCAGTACGCAACCTGGACCTCTCTTTCCGCAACAGTTTCTTTTCTTTTTCTTTGGACTTCTTTTGAGCTAAGGCTGCTTCTGCTGCTCTTTTTTCCTCCTCTTCTTTCCTGAGCCTTTCCTCTTCTGCAATCCTTGCCGCTTCTTCTTCTTTCATTCGTTTTGCCTGCAATCTGGCTTCTTTCTTTCTCAACTTTTCTGCTTTCTCCTCTTCTTTCCTCCTCAGTATGCGAGGATCCTTTTTATAAGCATTATCAACAAATGATCGAATCCTTGCATATTCTTCCTTCTTTGCTTTTTCTTGAAGCTTTGCATTCTGTCTTTCCATCCACCTTTTATGTTCTCGAGACTCGGCCTGCTCCAGATCAAATTCATCTGCATGAGGAAATTCTCTCCAGCTCTTGAAGCTATCCCAGAAATCATAGAATTTATCAACTTCTTTTATTGCAGTATTATCATCCCCTAGAGGAGGAACTGGTTGAGTCACAGACCATCGGCTGTTCCTCATAAAAACAGGACCAAACACTTTAAAGAAATCTTGAGGAGCACAGTCAGATGGTACTTCATCGTCAAATTCATCTGTGGAATCATAAATCCTCCTCTTCACTGGATCTATGAGAACTTCATATGCCTCCTGAATAATTTTAAAATGACTTTCTATTTCTTCCTTCTTGGACTGTTTGGCTTCCTCTGTTTCCTCAGCTAAAAGAATAGAGGCCTGCTTATCTGGATGGTATTTCAGGGCGGCTTCACGATAGCTTTTACGAATCTGATCTTCGGTTGCAAGGTAACGTAGATGACCTAATCCCAGTAAAGCATAATGATCTTGTTGTTCCTTTCCATCAGCAGACTTTTTCTTTCCTTTAAATCTATAGGAATCATAGGATGCTGTAAAACCCTTATCTTTCTCACCAGACTCACTTTTATCATCATTCTCTTCATCGGTGTCTTCCTTGAAACCCAGCAAACAGAGAGCAGCAGCATGAAATGAATGCCCAGCAGGTTCCCACCTACTCGCCTTCACTGGAAGACAATTTGATGAGACATAAAGAGGTTCCCCATCTTCAAGCTCCACAGAATAAGTAAGCAACGGCCAATTGTTTGAAATTGGCATGATGTTCACCAATTCAACCTTCACATAAGCTGGAAAAGAATTCAGCAACCAAAATCTGCGAATAGAAACTTAACAACCTGTGTCTCCAAGAGTGCCAACAGAAGAAAACATAACCTGAAACCTGCAAAAGAATGTACAACTTTTAGGCACAAGGCAGATGCGAATAGCCTATATCACCCATCCTATAAGTTTTCTAAACATGTTTGGAAAATGTGAAAGAGAATCGCCTATCATATAAATTTTCTAATAATAGCATAGACCTCAATTCTGCATCCATAATGATGAGATTGCAGCCCATGTATTGTAGATAAGCGGACACTTCTCATTCAATGTTATGCTGTTTCAGTCTCGAATACACCATGACCTTAAAGCTGACTTTTCAAATTAAATGCTTACAGCTCAAACTAAATTTCGTAAAAAAATAGTCTATGGAAGGAAATCATGTAACAAAAGTGCAGACACTCTGAGGTAGGACTGATAAACCTCAATTTTGCAGCAAGCCAGCAATATTGCCTGGTAGATTTAATAACAGATGTTAATGGCCTGTAGTGGCCATAATAAAATGTTACTTAACACGTGCAGATTGACTGCTTTGCATGGGTTAATAAGTTAAGATTAGCATTAAAGTGCTGCTTCGCACTGCAGTTTTCAGCACAATGAACTAAAGGATATTTTGAAGAGACCCAAATCTCCTGCTAAAATAGGTACATTTTCAATATAATAAATTATGATAACCAGATGCAATTTTTAATATAATAAATTATGATAACCAGATGCAATTTTTAATATAATAAATTATGATAACCAGATGCAAATCTCTACAAGTGAATCATGTGCGTTAAGACGGAAGAAAGCAATACAGAATCACGTCAGATTTAGTTCGACTTGATAACATATTCTGTCTAATAACTACTACCACAACTGGAATTTTATTGTGTGGGCGAAGCTAGGGGATCAACCATAACTCCGTGTTTAGCAGACACCCACAGTGTCACCGTGGCTTGAAAGGCCCGCACTGGCTACTTAGAAATTTTCAATCATCAAGGTCTGTCCACTTACGAATTCACTCATAATACCGGTCAGAGTATGCAAAATGACCCTAAAGAATCTATGTTCATAACGGACCTCGGAAGCCAGTACAAAGTGGCACAGCATCTTAAGTGGTTTGCGCCGGGCCCTGTTAGGTTTTCTTCTAAGCATAACTTTTGAACAATCATGTTTATATTGTGCAGTGCTCTTAACGCACTTTGCAACCCATAACTAATCCTACTTTAATACACTCTGTGAAACATGTTAATATACAATTAATCTGAAGTAAAATTACAGATTCTGGGAAGTGGTCCCTATTCTACAAATACCGATCTTAAAATAACATAACAGATTCTGGGAAGTGGCCCCCTATACTACAAATACCAATCTTTCCATAACATAACAGACAGTTGCTGAGATCAAACTCAACATTGCAGTAAACCTAAGAGGAATTTAATATGAATATATGTGAAAAAAACAAAAGCCCAAGTCGTAAGACAGAGCAACTTAAGAGTTTACAGCCCATAACCGCTATGCATGATATATCTCTATGCCGATGGACTGCTACCGAATTTTATTCAACATGATGCAATCGCTAGCCATGAAAGAAAACAGAAAGTTTATAAAGGAAAGAAGATAAAAATAAACGAAGAGAAAGACGGAAGACTAACCTGAGAGAGAAACAATGGAGCCAACAGAGCGATAAACCACAACAATCTCCTGAGCTACAGAAGCATGGCCACGGCATTAATCCCTGGGCGCCGAATCTCAGATCCGAAGGACGAGCAAGAAAGCCGTGGAAATGGGGGCCGTGAAAACCAATATCAGAGAGAGATATATTGCGGAATCGAACGGTCCAAGGGTTTGGCAACAAACCCTTCCCCAACCTAGAGAAAGTGTACTAAAAGAGAAATAAAAGAGGACTAATGAATTAAAATATTAACACAAAAAGACCCATTAGCGAGGCGGTGGTGAGGGTGGAAAAAAGGAAACTCTCCTAGTCGGTTGCATCCTTGTTACATCTGCTCGATGTATACTATTCTAAATTGTTCAAAAACCTAGATAAATCCAATCATATATTTAGCAATGCTCGCTACTCCTCTTTCTGTTGTAAAAATAAAAAAGATTATTATTGGGAATTTTTTTCACGCGCTTTTCTAAATTGCTTATTATAATAAGTTGGATATTTTTAATCAGTCTACATCTTGGAATTTTTTCATAATAAAAATATTTGTTATGTCTTACTCTATATGTATTATGAATTGACTCGCTCAAAATAACTAAAGATAAAACTTTATTATTGGTTTTTCAAAGCGTGCTTATTATAATAAATTGGATATTTCTAATTAACTTGCATTTTTAATTGTTTTTATAATAAAATTATTTTTTATGTTGTAGTTTAAATGTATTATGAATTGGTTGTACTCCAAAATAATGAAAAGGGAAAGTGGTATTTTTGTCTTGAAATTTGACATGAATCTTTTTTTAATTGATGGAATTACATAC
>SNQJ01S0002542.1:154045-202035 GCA_010110895.2 Picea sitchensis | reverse complement strand
TCATATGGGAGGACTTCTAAGCCAAGCGTGGCCCTTACCACGACTTAGGAAATGAGAATCTCAAAGGGATAATGTCATTTTCTCAAGTGAATAAACTCTTCACCTCTCTTATGTTTCTAGCAGGGATTATGGTCAAGGATTACATATCGACATTCCACGTACTTAGCACAAAAAGTAAATCATATCAGTGACCTTACTTGAAAACCATGATTTTATATCCTACAAACTTTACATTTCAAAGCACAAGGGAATCACAGGATCATAGGCCCTATAATATGGGTTTCTCACACCTACGATCAATGGGTATTCTCCCTCCTAGAGTTGTGTTCCACTGATAGATAAATTTCAACGTAAACATTCATCCATCATATTCAAAACCTTCACAAAATTAGAAGTGCAAAGGTTATCATTCATTTATAAAGAATTTTTTTTTACAAAGAACAGTGAGAACACTTTTTTGTTTTTAGGAAAAAAGCCAGTCAGTTGACTGACTAAGGGTGAATGCCTTTCCACCCAACGCACTTGTGCTTTTTACAGCATGCCACCCCCGTTCCAGGCCATGATACCACCAAGGGACACACACAAGTTGCTCACAATTTCTAGGTTTTAACACGAAGGCCACTCTCTGTCACTAACAAGCAACAAAAAAAATCCCTTATACCCATTGAGTCTAGGGCCACCATGAGCTTCCCAGATGCCTTCCCAATTGGATTTCCTCTGCACAAGGGAGTCCCTTCACTGTTATACAGTCCCTCAATGCCCTCCCCTTACTAGTGTTGGTGTATGTCTAGCAAGCGCCAACTTGTAGCCCTCTCTACTCAAGTTCGGGTCTGGGTATTCTCTACTCAAAAAAAAATTTACCATAAGCTCACTAAGTAAGCTTCCTATTTCCTAGCAAAAATCTTTTTTTTTCTCCTGGGCTCTCGTGCACTACCCTTGTGCACCTCTTCCTCTCTATCCCTAGTCTGGAACATTCTCCCCCTCCTCGGGTTTTCTTTATTGTGCTTCTGTCAGAAGCTTCCAGGAGTCAGACTCCCAAATCAAAGGGGTACTTCTATGGTACTTTTCAACTAACAGCTTCAACTTATCTAGCCATTTTTCCTTGCACCTTCTTCAAGGCAGACTTAACTACTCAACCACCGGGTATTTTCTCGTTAATTGTTTTCTTATGAGCAAAGGAAGGTAAATTACTTGAGACATACTTAGGCACCAAGGCTTTCTTGGGTGAAGGTTAATTTTTTGGGTGAGCAAGGTAATTCCTAGTCCCCCTTGCTAGTTCCTACTCGTGGTATCATGGCCAATACTTCAAGGATTCACCCTTCAGTCAGCTTATTGGCAATTGTCGTTAAATATAAAACACAATTACATTGTTTGTCAGTCACGGTCTTTAATTCTTAATTATAATTATAGACAGGGGGGAAACGGGGTGTTACATTCCCCTCCCCCTTAAAAGAAATAGTGTTCTCAGTGTTTACTATTAGTGTAAGCATTCTTTATACAGAAAACAAAAATGGGTATGACATTCTCATGGTATCTTGCAACTCCCATGTGGCCTCATCTGCTCCAAAATGTTTCCACTGCACCTTGACCTGCACGATGGGTTGGTTCCGGAGTAGTGTCTCTCTCATGTCCAAGATGCGTCGAGGCTCGGGTTGGAAGTTTCCTTTTGGTTCCACCTGGATCACAGCCCAATCAATAACATGATTAGAAACATGAATATATTTCTTAAGCAAAGATACATGGAATACATCATGTGCCTTGACAATAGGAGGCAATGTAAGCTAGTATGCCATGGATCCCACCCTTTCTAGGATTTCAAATGGTCCACAATAGCGGGGTGCCAACTTGGCATAAGTTCCCATTCTTAGGGAGCTCCTCTTAGGCTTAACTCTCATATACACATGATCCCCCACCTTGAACTCTTTATGAGTTCTTTAGCTATCAACGTAGCTCTTTTTCCTATCTTGAGCCACTTTCATATTTGTCTTAATTATGACTATTTCATGTTCCATATCCTTCAACATCTCGGGTCTAAGTGTAATCCTATCCACCAGATTGTCCCAAGTAATTGGAATTCTACACTTTATACCATACATAGCCTCAAATGGGCTCATTATTAATGACTCTTGATAGCCATTTTTGTAGGCAAATTTGATCCAGGTGGATATTGGTGGCCACCCACCTATTCCAACTGGCTCCTCTTGATAGTTTTTAGTTCAACACGTTCTTCTGTACTTCTTTGTAATTATGGGTTCTACACTTATGGGGCTGCCTGAAGCCCTACACATCTTCCAGGTGGAGACTGATGGCTGCCCAGCTAATCGAACTGGCTTATTTTGGAAGTTTTCATGTCAACACATCTTTATGTACTTCCAGGGCCGTTTTGGGGCCCTAAACAATGTTTTTTTGGCTTGCCACAGTCAAATTGTAAACAAAGTTGGAGTTTGACGACATAATGTGTAGTTCTCGAGGAGACCTTTCCAACGGACTATCACGTGCCTAAAAAAAAGGTTGTATGCAAAAGTTACGACCCCGGGAAGTTGAGGTACCAACTTACCCATTGGGGCCCACATAACTTTTGGCGTTTCATCTCCTAGGGTTAGGTTTTTGGATGTCTAGGGTTTTGGAATTCATGAGTAATTTTAAAAGGTCCTTTGGAGCCTCATTGTAATAATTATGCTCAGACGGATGCGCGTAGCAACCACGTCTCTTCTTAGAGATAGCTACCACCATTCGAGCAAGTTGTTTTCAGTTCTGCAGTTTTACAGTTTCAGCCTATTTTATTTATTCAATAGAAGTTATTGTTCACTGGATATCTGTAGTTGTTCTCTGTATCTCTGTGTTATTGTATTTAGTATGTTATTCCTTTCGTTTCGCTCATAAATCTGGATCAGTGGTATCAAAGTGGTCTGCTTTTCATTTATTTTTCTTCGTGCATGTCCCCGACAAGATTTGGATACAAGAAGTTGGGACTCGAACTAGTCGAGCCTTTGCAAGATAGGCCATGCTGAACCCGACAACAACCCATGAGGGATGAGAAGAAAGATGATGGAGCAGGAGATCCTTTTAAAATGTTGCTCGAGGAAGCCCTTGCGCGACAAAGGAATGAAATGATGGACAAATTTTCACAGATCCTTTAGCGGTTGCCCACATGAGAAGCATCTTCATCAAGCGGTCATATGACCCCGTTCAAGGTACAAGTAAATTTTGATATTCCATTATTTGAAGGACTGATAGATGCGGATGTTGTAGATAAATGGTTGAATCTGCTCAAAGGGTATTTTTGGTCCACAATTTTTTCGACAGGGAAAAGATTACTTTTGCACTCCTCAAGGTTGTCCCCCATGTTAAGGACTGGTGGGATACTTACTCTGAGAAAAGGGCCATAGAGGAATCTGGAATATGTGCGGTCTCCCCCACATGGGATTCCTTCAGGGATGCTATTAAAGAACAGTACTGACCTGTTGGAAGCTACGAGGATCAGTACACAAGATGGACCACGCTGCGTCAGGAAAGGGACCAGACAGTACTAGATTTCACCAATATTTTCCATACCCTGCGTACCAAATTGGGTATCAAAGACTCATAACGACATTTGGTGTTAAAATACCGTGGTTGTCTACATAGATACATTCAAACCGAAATGGAGTTTATGGACATCGTATCATTAGGTGCAACTTATAGATATGTTGTCAAGATCGAGCAAAAATTTAAGCAGAAGAGGCAAGAGTTTGGATCTACAAACTCCTCACAGTCGAAGCAAGGCAAAGGTGGCCCCAACCCACAAAACAAGGGACAGGGCAAAGATGGTTGCTCTCGCCATTGCCATGGTCGAACCCAATGCCATTGTCGCTACCACGAAAGTCCAACCAAGTGAACCAGAAGAACCAGAGGAATAGGAAAGGCTCTTTCACTCACATATGTGGGTAAAGGGGACTCTGTTGCATTTCATTGTAGATAGTGATAGTCATAAAAACATGATTTCAATAGAGGTCGTCTAGCAGTTGGACCTATTGATAACATCGCACCCACATCCCTACACCATCGGATGGCTTCGCCAAGGATGAGATCTTCGCGTTAGCCAACAATGTCGTCTACCCTACATCATCAAGCCCTTCAAAAACAAGGTATTGTGTGATATTGCTCCCCTTGAAGTTTGTGATGTTCAGTTAGGCCAACCATATTTGTGGAAGAAACATGTTGTGTATGAGTCTAGACCCCACAATGTTATTATTACTTTGGGTAGACAATTGTACAAGATACCAGAGGTAGCATCGCCTACCGTTATTTCTTTAATCTCTTCTAAGCAATGCAGTAAGGTCATTTCATAGACCGATAAGTTTGTCTTCTTTGTGATTCGTTCTCGTAATAAGTAGAAGGTCGTTGCCACATCCATGACCTATACACATAACCTCTCTTTGCAACAGAAGCAAGTGGACGAGATTGTGGAAGAGTACATAGACATCTTATCCTCACCCATCGGGGTACCGACGCACTGCCAAGTCAAGCATCCAATTGATCTCACCCCCAGTGCACCGTTGCCTAATGAACCAGTCTATTTTTGCTCGCTGATGGAAAATGACAAAATCAAGCGCCATATACAAGAGTTCCTTCAAAAGGGGCACATCTTACCCAACTCCTCCCCTTGTGAAAGCTTAATTGTGTTGGTGCAGAAGAAAGACGGGATCTGGTGGCCTTGCATTGATTACAGAGCAGTACCCAATTCCCTAGATTGTTGACCTTCTTGACCAACTCAAGGGGGAAAAGTTCTTCAGCAAGATTGACCTAAAGACTAGCTACCACCAGATTCCCATCAAACCAACTGATGTATGGAAGACAACTTTCAAATCTAAAGAAGGTCTCTTCGAATGGTTGGTCATGCCCTTTGGCTTAACAAATGCACCAACAACTTTCATGAGATTGATGGATGATGTATTGAGACCCTTCACGAACTCTTTTGTGGTGGTATATCTGGATGACATCCTCATCTTCAACAAAACTTGGGAGGAGCACATGCATCATATTCAACAGGTTTTGGGCACTCTGCGGTAGCACAAGCTATATGCAAACTTGGAAAAATGCTCCTTTGGCATGAACAGGGTCCAATACTTGGGCTACATCATTGATGAGCATGGGGTACATGTGGATCCAACTAAGATCCAAGTCATTCGTGACTGGCCATCCCTGACCACACTAACCGATCTTCAGATCTTCTTAGGACTTGCCAACTTCTACCGAAGGTTCGTGTTGGGATTCTCCCATATTGCATGGGCCCCCAACCAAGTAACCAAGTAACCAAGGGAAGTGGCAAGGCAAAGTTTGCATGGGGGTAGGCACAACAACAAGCATTTGATGATCTGAAGCATCAATTGTGCTCAGCTCCAGTACTCTCCTTACATGATATGCAACAATCGTTCGAGATTGAGACTGATGCCTCCAACTATGTTGTAGGTGCAGTCATCACTCAACATGGTCATCCAGTAGCATACCATAGTGAGACTCTCTCAGATACTATCCAGAAATACCCCACCTATGACAAAGAAATGTATTTCATTTTGCAAGTGGAAGCATTACATTCTGGGAAAGGAGACAATCATCCACAATGATCACAAGCCTCTGCAGTTCATACAGACACAAGGGAAGTTGCAGAACAACCGCCATCAAAAGCGGTCCACATACCTACAATAGTTCCATCTCAACATCAAGTATAAGACAGGGAGCACAAATCGTGTCGCCGACTGCCTCGGTTTCCCTCCTATTGTTTCACTCACCACAGTGCTCCATTCCTGTGGGCATGATGCATCTTAGTGGCCCCAACTTTATCAAAGTGACCATGAATTCTCCACCACCTATTAGCTCTTGGGTACATGAGCGAATGTCACCGATTTTCACATCCAGGATGGATTGTTATGCCATCTGGGCCACCTCTGTGTTCCCACAAGTGAGCGTGCAAAGCTTATTTGTGAGGCTCACTATAATCTGATGGTGAGACACTTTGGCGTGGAGAAAATTTTGACTGTTCTACATAAACATTTTTATTGGCCAAAACTTCGACAAGACGTCAGCAAGTATATCAGATCTTGCACTACTTGTGCCATTGCTAAGCCAACCATCAAGAAGCAAGGCTTATACACCCCTCTTCCTACTCCCGAGAGGCCTTGGGAATCCATCTTGATGGATTACATGTCTGTCCTTTCATCCACCAAGCATGACAATGATTGTGTATTTGTGGTGGTTCATCGATTTTCTAAGATGGCCATTATCACAGCCTGTAAGAAGAGCATCATAGTGGCAAATACTGCCAAGCTCTTCTACAAACGGGTGTGGGTCCATTTTGGGATACCACAGACCATCACCTTAGATTGGGACAATAGTTTCCTCAACACATTTTGGTCAAGTCACTGGTCACTGTTGGACACCAAGCTCACTAAATCCACTGCTTTCCACCTCAAAATCGACGACCAGACAGAGGTCATCAATAGGAGGATTGTGCACATCCTGCTCATGTACAACTCTAAGCATTCATGTACAATGGATGATAGTCTTCCCTATGTTCAACACAACTACAACATGGCTCTCCATAGCTCCACCGGCCATAGCCCATTTCAGGTGGGGATGGGATTCCAACCCTTGGGTCCCATTGATGTTTCACTACCTCTTGCAACTTCCCATGTTCAGTCTGAGGCCAACAAAGCCACCAAATTCATTGAGCAGATTCAACACATCCGCCAACAGGTCCATGATATTTTGCAGAAAGCCAATGTTAAGTACAAGCAGCACCATGATCAACACTGGGTACCACACCAGTTTCAGGTGGGAGACAAGGTATGGTTACATTTGCAGAAAGAGCGCCTTATAGGTCCCCATCAGAAGCTCTACCCACTTCGTTATGGGCCTTACATTATCACCAAGGTTGTGGGTAGCAATGTGTTTGAGCTCAACACTCCACCGTTCCTTGGCTTGCACCCAGTGTTCAATGTGGACCTCCTTCGACCATATTTTCCACCATTATTGGACACCTCAGAGATCGTAGAATAGTTGACACCAATAGAGCTCAACCCTGATTGCATGGAACAAGCATCCACTAATCAGATAGTGGACACATAGGTCAAGGGCAMTCACCAACAGAGGATCTAGCTTTATCAGTTTGTCAAGGCAAGGYAGCTCCTACACCAAGGCAAGTGGCTCACCTGGGGCCAAATTCAATAGAAGTTTATGTTATCGCTCAATTTGTACTTATTCCAAGGGAAAAAGTTAAAGTAAGGAAAATTGGTGTAACAAGAGGTTATCCTATCACTRTCACCTGAATAGGATACCTCTTTCTATTTAGGGTTGATGGCCCAGGGGAGACATCCCCGGTGACCTGGGTGTTTGAGAAGGCAAAGGTTAAAGTTTCTATAAAAGTATCCCCTCTCACAAGTCACACTAATCAGAAAGTCCCGGGTTTTTTTTTTTTTGACGAAAACGGTTATAGAGATTGTATTAAAAAAAGGGGTGGACTGGCCACAAATTCGGTTACAAAATAGGCCCCGAATTTCTTCGTGCCTGTCTTTCTGAAATCCCTTCTAAAACTATAGCTATAGACTTTAATCCTGAGCTAAGCTTCTGTTAACCTTCACCAGGTACATAGTTATTTACAGCAATGGCTTCTATACAAAATGTCATTTTGTTGAAGAGAGATCTTGCTAACAGACTACTAGTGAGCTGGATTAGTTCATGGGGTCTTTCTTCCAGTCGTTGTTTAGCTGAGCCATTTTTGCTTCCAGCTGATCTATTCGTTCTTCAAATTCCTGTTGAGGGTTATTTAGCTCCCTGTGTAACTTATCCAGCTCCTCTGTAAACCCGAGCTTTGCAGTGGTGATGTCCTCCTCCAGTTTCTCCATTCTTCTTTCTGCTTCTGAATCCAAATTTTCAAGAAAATCCAGCTGATACTGGAGCAGTTGCTTCAGATTTTTCAATGTTTTATCCATCTCCTTGAGCCTTTCTTCCGTGCTTGGTTTGCTGGTTGAACTTGAAGCCATTCCTTAGCGCGTCCCCTTTCTACTTGCGCCTTGCTCTTTTCTGATGGAAACTTCACGACCTCGCTGCCCTGGATAGACTACGGTCTCGCCGTGGTAATGGTATGAGAATGGGGGTTCACCCTCTTTTTAACTCCTTCTTCACTCTTTCTCATCATTTCCCTTCGATTCGCAGGATTTGTGAGGGATGGCCGCATAGATTTCCTGTCTCCACCATATCTGCGACGCTCCTTCTCATGGTACTGATCTGTCCCTCTCGTCCAACCAAATGTTCTGACACGTCCTGGTCTCATCGATTCCCCCGATTTCCTGATTGTTGACTTAGCTTGCGTTTGAATATGAGAGGGAGGGCGGATCAAATTTCAAGGGAGTGCCACGCTAACTACCAATTCGTTCACTTTCAATACCCCCGGCTCCAGAAGTGTGCCTCTATTGGCTTCCTCGTCCACCTCCCCATTCAAGTCCCTCAACACATGAAATAGTTTATACGACTTGAAGTTCCTTAGGAGGAGGTGGATCTTGTCAAGAAGGTTATTGAGAATTGCACTTTGAGTCTTAGAGTGGCAAATTATGGCCTGTATAATCACTCTGGAGTCACCAATTATTATCAAGTCCTGGATCCTGTGTTTTTTTGCTTGGATTAGCCCTTGCCAAAGAGCCATGGCCTCAGCTCTGTTGTTGGACTCAATTCCTAAGCCCAATGTGAAATGTATTGTTGTAGCCTCAATGGGATTTTCAATTATCCCCCCTCCTCCAGCTTGGCCTGGATTTCCTTTCGAGGCCCCGTCAAAGAAAAGGATAGGGGTGTTTCTTCCTCTTTTCCATTTGGCAAACTCTTGTTTGTCTTTCCTGACCTCCCAATCTTCTTTGATTAGATTGTTGGATTTTTTGCCCATGTGACATTGGATCTTGAACTGGCTTAGCCAAAGTTCCTCTAAAGTGTCCAGCCTGTGGTTCTTGTTTGAATTGCAGAGATAAGGGGCAAATTCACCAAAGAGAGCATGAATTTTGGTGACGACCATGGTTGCGCTTCTTTGGTTATCTCTGAAGATTCTATTGCTCCTTTCTAGCCAAAGGTTCCACAGGATAAACTTTGGAAGTACTTTCCACATCGTGAAGGATTGATTTCTTTTCTTTACAGCGAAAGGGTAGAAGGAGTCCCAATGGAGAAGGAGACTTCTTATATCAGGGGGAATATTGAGGGCACTTTGGGTTCCTGTTGCTAGCTTCCAGACTTCTTTGGAGAAAACATAGTTGAGGAGGAGATGATCTGTGGTTTCTTCAACAAGTAGACATAAGGGACACCTGTAGGGACCTTCCCAACCACGTCTTTTGAGGTTCTCCCCTATTTGGATGCTCTTGTGTGCCAGTGTCCATATGAAAAGGTCAATTTTTGGGATGGACTTGGACTGCCAGATTGCTTTCCAGATTGTCGGATTAGGCAGGGAAATGGGGACACTGGTGAAGAGTTGGTAGCCCTCTGTTGTGGTGTAGGCCTTTGCATTCCCTCCCCAGCCTCTTTCATCTTTACCTTTCTTTTTTAAAGGGGCTTTCCCTTGAAGACAGCTTTGAATGGTGCTCCAATCCTTTTCTAGATCAGCAGGTCTGTTGGGCACGCCCCACCCTTGCCAAGTCTGTAGCTTGTCCTCCCCCCAAATTGAGATGTCAAAGAGAGTAACAATGTTTTGACTGTCCATCCAGTCTTTGAGGCGATGTAGATCCTGTCGCAGCTCTAGGGGGGGGTCTCCCATAATTGAGTCTTGCCATATTTTAATTTTCTTTCCATTTCTTGGCACCCATGTGAGGTGAGGACTGAAATGTGGCAGAGCCTTTTTGCAGAGAGTGAAGATAGGGGAGCCTTTCGATTCTTTGCATGGAAACTCTAAGCTTCGATCCCTGGGCCCCCTAAAGTATTTTCTATAGAGCGCTAGTTTTCTCCAAGCTGGTTTGCCAGTGACCATCCTCCAAAGCAACTTTGCCCCCAATGCCAGATTTTGAGCTTGGGTTTTTTTTAAGTTAAGGCCCCCTTCTAGGAAGGGATTTGAGGTCTTTTCCCAACTTATCAAATGCAATTTCCTCCGTGCCTGCTTTCCTCCTTCCCACAAGAAGCGCCTTTGAAGTACTTCAATTTTTTGGATGACGGTGGCAGGGGCTAAAAGCAACGAGCTCTGATAGATGGGGATGCTGGTCACCAAGGATTTAATCAGGACTGCCTTCCCTGCTAAATTTAACCAGTTCGCCCCCCAGGAGGAAAATTTACTTTTTAATTTGTCTATCAAATGGTTCCAGTGAGAGGCTCTTGGGGCAGATTTTAAAATGGGGATTCCCAGGTATTTAAAGGCCTCCCAATTAGTGTGCCCTTCCATCCCCATAACTCTTGTGATTCCCAGCATCTCATTTGGCGTGATATTCCATCCATAGATTTTACTTTTGGCTTGGCTTATTTCACTTCCGGAGACTGCAGCGTAAGCGTCCAGCTCTTCCTTAAACTTTTTTTCTATTATTGGACTTGCTCCCCCCAACAACAGTGTATCGTCCGCAAATTGTGCATGGTTTATTTCTTTCACCCCTTGCACGATTCTTAGTCCCTGGAGGTTTTTATGAACTTGGGAGTTTTCCAGCTGGTAGCTTAGGACTGAAGCTTGAATTGCATAGAGAAGGGGCGAAAGGGGGCACCCTTGTCTTAAACCCCTTGAAGCTTGAAAGAACTTTGTTACTTTCCCATTCACCAACGGGGCTATCCATGGTGATCTGATACAAGATTTTATCCAGTTTACAAAGGTCGAATCAAACCCAAACTTTCTCATTACTTCAAATAAGAATTTATGTCTAACTCTATCAAAGGCATTAGCGAGATCCAGTTTAATGATCATACCTTTGTATTTCCTTCGGATACTTGAGTGAAGGGCCTCTTGAACAAGGATGATGTTATCGGCAATATGCCTACCTTTGACGAAGCCTCCTTGATTTTCAGGAACAATGAGAGGGAGGATTGACTTGAGTCGATTAACTATAACTTTGGTGAGAATTTTATAGCTTGTGTTGCAGAGGGAGATTGGCCTGAAGCGGTTGAAGGAGATTGCTCCTTTCTCCTTCGGGATGAGTGCCAGGAAGGACAAGTTGGTGCTTCCACCTAGCTTGTTGCTCTGCTGTGATTTCTTGATCATTTTGGTTAGATCCTTTTTTATTATATCCCAACATTGCTGATAGAATCTGGCAGTGAACCCATCCGGCCCAGGGGCCTTGTCTGGGTTCATTTGGTCCAGGGCCTCCTTTATCTCTTGCTGCGATACCTCCCTGGTAAGCTTGTTGTTGATATCCTCATTTATGAGGCCTGGAATAATGGTGAGAGGGTACATCTGCGGGTCTATTTCTGTCCCTTGTGGTTCTATGTAGAGCATCTCAAAGGCTTCAAAGACTGCTTGTTTTATGTCCTCTGGATCTGCAATTATTTTATTTTGGACGTGTACTTCTATAACTGCTTTGTATTGTTTCCTTGCCTCCGCTTGCTTGTGGAAATAGCTTGTATTTTTATCTCCTTCTTTCAACCAAAGACTTCTTGATTTTTGCCTCCAATAGCTTTCCTCCTCTCTGCAGGCTTTGTGCCATTATCTTTGAAGGCTATCTTCATGTTGCAGGGCTTCTAGCGTGACCTCTTGGTGTTCCATTTCCAGTTGGTGGCTCTCGAGCTGCATTTGGGCTGTTATGCGCATGGCTATTGGATTTGGATGGCTCTTTGCCCATAGTTTAAGGGCTCTTTTTAATCTTCTTAGTTTTTCCTCCCAAACATAAAACGTTGAGCCTTTAACAGCGCTGGTCCACGTTTTGGAAACTAGAGAGAGAAAGTCTTTGTCTTGGATCCAAGTCGGACTAAATCTGAAAGGGATGGGTCCTCTGACTTGGTATTTTTTAATTTCTAGACGAATGGGCTTGTGATTTGATACACTGTGGGGCAGGATCTCTGCATTTGCTGTGAGTCCTAGTAATAGAAGGGAGATTTAGACTAGAAATCTGTCCAGTCTGGCAGCTATGTGCCCAGAACCGATCCTTTTATTTGTCCACGTGTAAAGTCCTTTGCCCGACTTGATGTCTAGAAGGTCCCATGCTGAGGCTAGATCTTCCACCCATTCTCTGGCCGGATCTCTCACTATGGAACCCCCTCTTTTTTCCTCTTGAGCTAAGGTTACATTCAGATCCCCACCGAGAATGATATTGTTGAGATCGTTTTGCTGTAGGTAGTCTTGTAGGGACTCCCAGCATTGTTTTTTTTCCCCTAACTGCTGCGGCACATAGATATTAAATATGCTTACCTGGTAACCCAAGTCTTTTTGAAGGAGTTTGGTGTGAATCCAGTGCATGCATGTGTCAGAGCTGATCAGGTCTATTTTGGAGGCGTTCCACAGAGTGCAGAGTCCTCCTGAGGCACCTCTGGCATTTTCAGCTATTCCTTGGCTGCCTCTCCAAACGTTCAACGAATTTTTGAGTGAGTCTTGCTGGCTCATCTTGGTCTCCTGGAGAAGGAGGATATTTGCTTTCGAGGCTTTGATTATATCCTTAAGTGCTTCTTCTTTCCTTTTGCTACCCATTCCCCTACAGTTCCAGGAGGTTAGAATCATTAAAAACCTTGGGGGGAGGGATGGCCTCCTTGGGAGGCTTTGGCTTGCTTTCTCGTATGTCGAACGCTAATCAGCTGCTTGATGGTGGGTTGTGACCCTTTGAGGACGTCTTTGTAGGTTTCTTGGTCTCTTTCAACTTTTTTTGTTTTCCTGCCTCTTCCTGTTTTCTTTGGAGTGACCCAAGCCTCGTTTGTGTCTTCTGAGTCGCTGCCTGTTGAGACCTCCCCTTCCTCTATGTTCTGACTACCTTCCAACCTTTGGGGGGAGTTATTTTGCACCCCTTCTTCTTTTGCTAATGGGTTCCCTTTATCTTCGGGGTTCTGGTTTCCTTTTGCTCCTTCCTCTTGAACATCTTTACTTGGATCTGATTCCTCTCCATCGACTTCTTTTGCCAAAATACTGAAGCTGTTCTCAGTTTCCTTGGTTCCTAAGGTTTTGGCTTGTGGTGGGGATGTCTTTTCATTTCTTGGTCCTTTCGCTTTGGATTTCCCCTTTTGGGCCTGTTTCCAGCCTTCATCCCCTGCTTTCTCTGTAGAAGGGTTCTTTGGGCAGTTCCTTTGGAAGTGGCCGTATTCATGACAACCTCTGCACTTGAACGGGAGTTGTTCGTAGTCCAGCTTTTGGAAGTGGTGCCAATCCCCAAATTTTAATTTGATTGCCTTTGGCAGTTCAAACCCTATGGGAACCAACTTGCTAGGGCATCTTGTCATTCCCCTTAGGTGTGGACAAGTGGAAAGGCATAAGGTCCAAGCACACATCAGAAGTAAAAATAATTAAATGCATATATTCAAATGTTTTGAGAATTAGACTGACACATACCATGATACCCAGACTCATTACCTCATGGAGCAAGACCCACTGCTATTGAAGGACCACTGTTGTTGAAGAACCAGGCTGATAGGATGGATGCTATTGTTGTTGATAAGGTGGAGGCATTAAAGAAGAAAGATGGGCCCTCCAGGGATAGACTCAAGTCAATATGGCTCTTGGTACTCCATGTTTAGGACCTGTGGGCCTCGTGACATAATCTCCTTAGTTATCCCTAGGCTAGGGGATAAGATCTGGCTCAAACTCGGGGACATGTGCTCACAGTAGAGCGCATGAGAACCTCAACATATCTGGCATGACCAGCGACCTGCCTCATCTCAACAAAAAACATTAGTAATCATTTGGGGTGGTGATATCACCCCTGGCTCACATATGGTACAGAAAATGAAAGTAAGCAAGCATATTTACAAATGGAAATACAACTACTTTAATATGAAATGCAGATGGTATATACAATGAATGCAAATGCCTACCTACTTACCTCTACTTACCTATTGGTTGAATGCTAGGTGTATCCAAATAGCTAGTAAAACCATCCTAGCAATGTTTCATAATACATGCCTATGTGCTTCATCATAAACCAAAACAATGATAAGTCAAGCACAAAAATAACATGAATTAGAGAATGTACTGTATCATTGGGAATTGTAAAGTCTAGTTCATGGAGGCGGGTGGGAGGGACAAAATGTTCCCAAGTCGTACTCTCGGGAAATTTCTCAATCCATCTCAGAAAGGGATCGTGAAAAATCAAAGGTTCAATAGACCGATTCAAAGAGTCTGAAGGTTGGCTACCTCAAACGTCTTTACAATTTGAGGCCTGGGAAGGGACTAGCAAGAACCCTGAGGATGATTGACAATTTCTTAAGGGGAAGCTGGAAGACTATGATAGTAAGCTTCTTCTTAAGGTACTCAACCTTCCCCTAAATTCCAAAAGGAGGTTTTATCCTACATAAGACTTGTGATAAGGGACATGTTTCCAAACCATACCTTTAGTGACATAGCGAGGTAAAGTAATCAAAGGGAGGTGGAACTTCTTATCACAAGTATCATGCTTCAGGCAAGCAACTTCCTCACTCTTATCAAGATCTGAGCACAACGATGGTTCATAATTTTCTTCATTGAATAAATCCAAGTGTTCAAAGGGACAATCATCAAAGTCCTCAAGGTATGACCAAAAATTGTTGGGAGAGCATAGCATCAGGCCATCCTTGGGTGTTTGAAAAAAAATTGTAGGCATGCCATGTCCTTGTTGCCAAATGTCAAATTTATTAGTAATTTCATGTGATAATGGTAAAGGCAACTTTTGGACATGGCCCTCAATGTCATAAATGGAATCCCCATCATATCCTATCATATCCCAATTACGCTTCCCGACATGTATGAACTCTTCAATATTATCAACAAAATTATCATCTTCATTATAACATGAAGGGATGAAAACATCCAACACTTCTTCACTTTCCACATCATAAGAATCATTAAAATTTTGAAGGGAAACAACTCACCTTGCTTACTTCTTCTTGTGTAGGAGCTTCAAGTATTTGGATAACTTCATCAAATGGAAGACTTGCTTCTACGCCTTCAACTTTATAAGAAGGAGGGCATGTCTTGTTCAAAGGTTCCCTTTCTTCTTCTCTCTATGAATCATAAAATAAGGCATTATCAAGAACCTGAAAAGGAAAGTGACTAACCTCATCCTCTTCTTCTTGTGCAAAAGGAATAGGCTCGTGGATGGATTCATCAAATGGAGGAGCACATATCGATACTTCATCATCATGTTTGATATCTCCATGCTCTCTCTCTTTAACCATATCTTCGTTATCTTCGGTAGAAGCATGAGTAAATTCTTGCCCTTCCTCATGGGATAGGAAAACCTCATTAGGATTGCTCTCCTCAACCTCCCGTTGGTTGATGACTTGTTCCCCTCTTTCAAAGATATCAAGGGAAAGTAATCTCTTGAGACTAAGGATATGTGGGGTACCTTTGGGGTCATCAACTTTGGTTCCTAGAGAGAAGATGTGTTTTCTCTTAGACAAATAGATATTCTCCTCGATTTTCATGGCCATGTAATAGGCATCATCGATTGTTTTTGGCCCCTTTTTATTGAGGAGGAGCCCTAAATGCACTAAGAGTGCATTGGTATAGAGATACATGAGGTACTTGTCTCCAGGATGATGGCTTCTAGGAATCTGATATAGCAATTTCTCAAACCTATCCTGGAATTCCCTAACAGTCWCACTCTTAGTTTGTTTTATATAGTCGAGTCTTTTCAGTAACGTTTGGATATCTTCCAATTTAATACCCCATCTTTTGAGAAAGGTTTCTTCTAACTGGTCCATAGATGTGATGCTAGCATCAGGGAGATTGTCATACCATTTCCTAGCATTGCCATGAAGAGTGGCAGAGAAAAGTTTCATTGCCAAATCTTCAACATCGTCATTGATAGGATGGAGTTGAAAGAAAGCTCAAAAATCACCCATGTGATAAACGACTCTCTCCCCATCACTACCAGTGAATATAGGGAGCCATTTTTCATACTTCGGGGGCATTTATCGAGGGTATCCCGTGATTTTACTCATGTCTAAAGGTTTGAAGTTTCTTGGGTCGCAATGAGAATTCATGGTTGGCTTTGTCATTAGTGGAGTCGCTAGATAATTTTCTTGAAATTATCAAAGGGATGAGGGGATCACCCTCAGTGGAGTCGCCAAGTAAGCTTTGGAAAGTAAAGGATTTTGAGGAAAGGCTTACCGAGAAGTGTCGTCTTTGAGGAGAATTGACTCAGTGTTCCCCGACAACGTCGACAAAATGTTATCGCTCAATTTTTACTTATTCCAAGGGAAAATGTTCAAGGAAGGCAAATTGGTGTAACATGAGGTTATCCTATCACTGTCACCTCAATATGATACCTCTTTCTATTTAGAGTTGATGGCCCAGGGGAGACGTCCTCGGTGACTTGGGGGTTTGAGAAGGCAAAGGTTAAAGTGTCTATAAAAGTATGCCCTCTCACAAGTCACACTTATCAGAAACTCCCAGGGTTTTAACCAATGAAGTAATGAAGTATTCAGATGTACCTTCCCAGACCAAAACAACAAGAAAATATGTCTTTTGCAAGCACAACTTGTTGTTAGTACTTCATAAAACCATGGACTTTATCAATAAAATCAATAGTTGATATATGATGAAGCAAACATATTTTTATAACAACAATGTTTATAAGATAATAGCTTCACAATAAATGCCTTAAAATGGCTTCACAATGACCGACAATAATTAGTCAATAATAACAAAGAAATAACATTTGTCAGAAGCTCGTTAGGTGGTGTATTAATCAACTTTTCAATCACTTTTAGTGCTGCAATGGATGGTTGTAGCTTACTTTCGTAACAACAAGAAGTAGGTTAGTAGATTAGTCTATTCTAGGGTTAGGAATAGTTAGTAGAGAGCTTAAGGTAAAAGTTTTGAGGGTGGATTTCATCAATCACTCGATTGTAAGGCTTAGATCAATGCTTTTAGAGTAAATGGAGTCTCTTTCAGCAACAGAAATATTGAAGGAACAAATTGATAATAAGAGAGCTAGAGACAAGAAGGTTAATGATTTAAGTGTTGGTAGCCCAAGGCTTCAATCACTAGACCTTAGGAGGGAAATGGCCACTAGGAAGTAGGTAACCCTAGGCCCTAGCGGTTTTCCTCCTTCTTTAACTCAAAGATGAAATACATGACAACTAGATGAAGCAAAAGGTGCTAGGGTGTTGCAATGGCAAGGCCCTTAGCAAAACACTTCAAGAAAATCGGTTTTCTAGCATAATCTAGTAGGTGAAAGTTATTAAGGCAAGAACAATAACATGTGCTTTAGCCTCCGAGGGTTTTAAGCTAGAAATTTCATAATATTAGAATAAATGCAAGATAAATACAACCATAACCATTCAATAAAGAAGAATTGCAGAAAATTTACTCACATTCACCAAGAATCATCTAGCAATAATCCTAGTTGAACACTTCCACCAAGAAAAATGTTGAAATATTCCAAAAAATAGCCTCCTTCAAGAAGTGCGCACCAAATTTCAGCGAAGAAACCCTAATTAGGGCGCAAATTTCAGACCTCACTAAATTGTGAGTGAAAGATGATGAAAAATAAGAGCGATTTCCCCCTTATTTATACAGTTACAATGACCAGAATTAAGTCAAAAAGGCCGACGTGGCCAGTTTACATGTAATATCGAGTTTTTACATAAAAATGACAATTTAAACCCTAAATCAAGCAGAATAGGTGATGTCATGCCCCTTTAGGGTGACATTAGGCCTCTCTAGTGAAACATTGGCCTCCGGGAGCAAAACGTTAGGCCTCCCAAGGCCTCTGGATCAAAGTACACGTGCCTCTTGGCACATAACTGCCTCCAAAGTGTCCATCAAATGTTGGTGACGTCAAGGGTCACAGAGGTGACGACATGGGCCTTTCAAGGCCAAAATCATAGTAGGAGGGCAAGACCCCCCTAGGTCCAGGCCTGTCAGGTTGTCTCTGAGGGAACGTCCTCCTCTCTCTCTGGTGCAAGCCTATGTTTTGTCTCTGCCCATGGTTGAGGTCTCAACATCCAACTGGTGGGATTTCAACCCTATGGAGGTATGAACTAATCATCTCCCCATGTGTACCTATATGTTAGGTGTGGCCCCACAACAACAACAAGTATGCCCTCCATGGGCTCATAAGTCACAGGGATCATAGAAATCTCAATCACATCTAATAATCAAGTTATTTAAACATGTGCACAAAACCCCCCTTTCCCAGACAAGTGCTCAAAGACGTTATGGTATTCTACAAGCCAGGTTTGAAGAGGACATTAGGAGGTCCTATTGGGCTAATTCTCATTGGACGTGGGATGTTTCCAGGTGAAGACAAATCTAGGCCATGTAAGTGGATGAGGTGATGAGGGATGTTTGAGTAATGGGTGTAGTGATGACAAGGAAATGTATGGCTTACCTGTGGGTGCCTCTGAAGAGGGTGAGATGCACCTTGTCATGGATGAAAATGTTTCCAAGCCCATTCAATGCATTTTATCTTTTATCTTATTATTTTTTCTTTCAAGAGACTAGTTAGGGGACACTACCATGGCGTGGTGACCAGTGGTGACGTTACCCACAAGCATTTCACGAAGATGAGAAGGCCAGATCGTTATGAGACCCCCTTTCTCTTGGCTATGCCACCAAGAGCCACTACCTTGGCATGGTGACCATATGAATGGTAGTGTCATACCGCTACATTCCCATGGACCTATTAGGTTGGCTCGTGATGAGACCCCATATCCTCCAACTAGGTCTTGATTTTATTATTTTATGGGTTCCTCTGTTTCTTTCTAAGAAGCCTTTTATTGGTTTCTCGGGGATCCACGGGAAAAGCATCTGAAGGTTTTGTTCTTTTGGCTTTTATATTTTCCAGCTACTTTTACCCTCTGGGACTTTAGTGATCTGGATTTTATGAGAAGAACGAATGGAATACAGATTATTAAAAGATGGTTAACACAGAATAACAGAGATACACTAAAACTAGTTTTCTATTCAATAAGAAAATAAGCTGAAACTGTAAAATGCAGCGGAAAACAAGCTTGGTGGAATGGTGGCAGCTTATCTTTGAGAAGATATGTGATAGTTATGCTCATTCGCAAGAAGATCATTACAATGAGGCTCTGAAGGAGTTTTTACAATAAATAAGAATATCAAAAACCTTAGACATCCAAAAACGTAACCCTAGGAGATGAAGCACCAAAAGTTATGTGGGCCCCATTTGGGTAAGTTAGTACATTAACTTTTCGGGGTCGTAACTTTTGCATATGATCTTTGTTTAGGCGCACGATAGCCCATTGGAAAGGTCTATCCGAGTACTACACATTTTGTTGTTATCTATGAAAGGCCATTTCCGACTGTGGCGAGCCCTAAAAACGATGTTTAGGGCCTCAAAACGGCCCTGCAAGTCAGGGACCCGAAAACTAGGAAAAAATAAACTGCCAAATTGGAAAACTACCAAAATGAACCAGTTAGAATAGGTGGGAGGCCACCGACATCCATCTAGATCAATCCTCCCTCCTTAGGAAGCAATGGTCTCCATTGCGTTGAGTTCCCCCATCAGATGAGGAAATTTCTGTTGAATTTGGCCCCGAGTGAGCCACTTGCTTTGGTGCAGGAGTTGCCCTACTTTGACAACTCGATAAAGCTAGATCCTTTGCTGTCGGGGGTCCTTGATCCGTGTGTCCACAATATGATCACTAGATTCTTGTTGCATGCAGTTAGGGTTGAGATATGTTGGTGTCAACTGCTTTGCTATCTTTGAGGTGTCCAATAATGGTAGGAAATATGGTCGAAGGAGAGCCACATTGAATACTAGGTGCAGGCCAAGGAAAGGGGGAATGTTGAGCACAAAAGAATTGTCACCCACAACCTTGGTGATGGTGTATGGCCTATACTGGAGTCGATGAATCTTCCGATGGGGCCTTGTAAGGCGTTCTTTCTGCAAGTGCAACCAAACTTTGTCACTCACCTGAAACTTATGTGGCACCCAGTGTTGATCATGGTGCTGCTTGTACTTGGCATTAGACTTCTGTAAAATATCCTGAACCTGTTAGCGGATGTGATGGATCCGCTCAATGAATCGGGTGGCTTTATCAGCTTCTGGTGGAGCATGAGATGATTCAGCCAAGGTGTTCGCCAGGGGTAGTGCAACATCCATGGGGCCCGATGGTTGGAATCCCAACCCGACCTGAAAGGGGTTGTGGCCAGTTGAGTTATGCAGGGCTTAGTTGTAGCTATGTTGGACATAGGGAAGACTCTCATCCCATGTGCGGGGGTGCTTGGAATTGTACATGCACAGGATATGTACGATCATTCGATTGATGAACTCAGTTTGGCCATCTGTCTGGGGGTGAAAGGCAATGGATTTGGTTAGCTTGGTATCTAGCAGTTACCAGAGGCTTGACCAGAATGTGTTGAGGAATCAAATATCCCAATTTGAGATAATAGTTTGTGGGATCCCAAAGTGTACCCAGATGCATTCAAATAAGAACTTAGTAGTGGCCTCTGTAGTGATGTTCTTCTTGCAGGCGGCCATAATCGCCATCTTGGAAAAGCGATCAACAACCACAAAAACACAGTCAATGCCCCTCTTGGTGGATGGGAGGCCCAACATGTATTCCCACGGCTTGTTAGGAGTAGGAAGAGGGGTGTACATGCCATGTTTCTTAGTGGTCGGTTTTGCAATAGCACGGGTGATGCATGACCTGATATACTTGTCGACATCCTGTCGAAGTTTCGGCCAGTAGAAATGTTTTTGTAGCACTTCCACTGTCTTTTCAACACCAAAGTGTCATGCTACCTGACTGTAGTGAGCTTCCCAAATAAGCTTTGAGCGCTCACTTGATGGAATGAAGAGATGGCCCAGACGACACAACAGCCCGTCCTGAAGATGGAAATTAGCAACCATTGAGTTTGCTCCCAATATTTGGTAGGTGGTGGAGAAGTCAAGGTCTGTCTCTTAGAGGTGGGGCCATCCAGAGGTCTCATGGTCGAAAGAGTCTTGCACCATGGTGAGTGTCACGACTGGAGGACGGCTGAGTCAATCAACAACTCGGTTGGTACTTCCTATTTTATACTTGATGTTGAGGTGGAATTGTTGTAAGTATGTGGACCACTTCTGATAACAGTCATTCTGCAATTTGCCTTGGGTCTGCATGAACTGTAGTGGCTTGTGATTAGTGTGGATGACTGTCTCGTTCCCCAGAATGTAATGTCTCCACTGGTGGCAGGCTTGCACAATGGAGTACATTTATTTGTCGTAAGTAGGGTATTTACGGACATCATCTGATACTGCCTCACTATGATACGCCACAGGGTGGCTGTGTTGAGTGAGAACGACACCCACAACATAGTCTGAAGCATATATCTCGATCTCAAAGGGATGTTGCATGTCCGGTAATGAAAGTACTGGGGATGAGAACAAACACTGCTTCAAGTCATCGAAGGCTTGTTGTTGGGATAGGCCCCACACAAAATTTTCCTTACCGCCACCCCTAGTTACTTGGCTGAGTGCCCATGCGATCTGAGAGAATCCCAACACAAAACTGCGATAGAAATTGGCAAGGCCCAAGAAGCTCTGAAGCTCAGTGAGTGTGGTTGGGGATGGCTAGTCACGAATGACCTGGATTTTGGCTGGATCCACATGCGCACCATGATGATCAACGATGTAGCCTAAGTAATGGACCATGTCCATTCCGAAGGAGCATTTTTCCAAGTTTGCATATAGTTTGTGCTGTAGCAGGGTGTGTAGAACCTGTTGAATATGCTGCAAGTGTTCCGCCCAAGTCTTGTTGTAGATGAGGATGTCATCCAGATACACCACTACAAAAGTACCAATGAAAGGTCACAGGATATCATCCATCATCTTCATAAAAGTTGTTGGAGCATTTGTCAAACCAAAGGGCATGACCAACCATTAAAAAAGACCTTCTTTTGACTTGAAGGTTGTCTTCCATACATCTATACGTTCTATTGGGMCCTGGTGGTAGCCAGAATTCAGATAAATCTTACTGAAGTATTTGGCCTCTGTGAGCTAATCAAGGAGGTCGTCGATTCAGGGAATCGGGTATCGAATCTAGACTGTGATTTTATTCAGGGCCCGGTAATCAATGCAGAGTCACCAGGTCCCGTCTTTTTTCTACACCAGTATGATTGGGCTACCACAAGGCGATGAGCTGGGAAAAATGTGCCCCTTGTGGAGTAGTTCTTGGATTTTCCTCTTGATCTCCTCATTTTCTAACCCATTGGGTAGCGGTGCGCCTGGGGTCAGATCGATGGGATGCTTGACTCGACAGTGCAGAGGTACCCCGATAGGAGAGGAGAAGATATCTAAGTATTCTTCCACGACCTTATCCTCTTGATTATGTTGTGTGGAGAGATCAATCGCGGAGGCCCTGGATGTGGCTATGATCTTTCGCTTACTCTGAGAGCGAATCATGAAGAAGACAAATTTCCCGGTCTGAGAGATGACCTTCCTGCATTGCTTGGTAGATATCAAGGAAATAGCACTAGGAGGGACTGCCTCAGGTATCCTATACAATTTCTTATTCAAAGTAATAATAACACTACGAGGCCTTGAATCATATACAACATGATGTTTCCATAAATAAGGTTGGCTCAAAAGAACATTACAAACTTCGAGAGGAGCAACATCACACAATACCTCGTCTTGGAAGGGCTTGATGTTGTACGACAGTTGACATTATTGGTTGACGCAGAGATCGCTTCCTTGGTGGAGCCATCCAATGGTGTAGGGTTGTGGCTGCGGCGTTGTTGGCAGGGCCAACTGCTTGACGACCTCTGCTGATATGAGGTTCTTCTGGCTACCGCTATCAACGATGAAGTGCAACGGGGTGCCTTTTACCCACATCTGCGAATGGAAAAGGCGCTCACCTTCTTCTACCTCATTTGGTTCACCAGGTTGGAGCTTGGTGGTAGCAACAATGGCACTGGGTTCCACGTCGATGATTTGTCTTCCCCTTTCTGGTTATGACTCAGAGTCAGAACTCGCATATGATTCAGAGGCTTTCACTTCGGCCACCAATGACTATTTTGAGCGGAAATCAACAGTGTTATGCCAAGGGCTCTTATGGAAGTCGCACCACTTCCCGATATCCTTCTTTTCCTTTCTGGTGTCCTTCTTTGCTTGCCGCTTGGACTGGTTTTCCTGATACTTTCCATCTTTGCTCTATCATTTGTTCTATAGGTTGGGGTCGCCCTTGATCTGTGTGTCCACAATCTGATCATTGGATGCCTGTTACATGCAGTCAGGGTTGAGCTCTATTGGTGTCAACTGCTCTGCTATCTCTGAGGTGTCGAATAATGGTGGGAAATATGGTCGAAGGAGAACCACGTTGAAAACTGGGTGCAGGCCAAGGAAAGGTGGAATGTTGAGCGTAAAAGCATTGTCACCCACAGCCTTGGTGATGGTTTATGGCCCATACTGGAGTGGGTGAAGCTTCCGATGGGGCCCTGCAAGGCRTTCTTTCTGCAAGTGTAACCAAACTTTGTCACCCACCTGAAACTTATGTGGCACCCAGTGTTGATCATGGCACTGCTTATACTTGGCATTGGACTTCTGTAAAATATCCTGAACCTGTTGGCGGATGTGATGGATCCGYTCAAAAAACCAGGTGGCTTTGTTATCTTCTGGTGGAGCAGGAGACGAGTCGGYTGAGGTGTTCACCAGGGGTAGCTAATTCTCATTAGACATGGGATGTTCCAGGTGAAGACAAATCCAGGCCATGTAAGTGGATGAGGTGATGAGGGATGTTTGAGCAATGGGTGCAGTGATGACATGGGAATATATGGCTTACCTRTGGTTGCCTCTGAAGACGGTGAGTTGCACCTTGTCATGGATGMAAATGTTTCCAAGCCCATTCAATACCTTTTATCTTTTATCTTATTTCTTTTTCTTTCAAGAGACTAGTTAGGGGACACTGCCCTAGCGTGGTGACAATGTTACCCACAATCATTTCACGGAGATGAGAAGGTTGGATCGTGATGAGACCCCCTTTATCTTGGCTATGCCACCAAGAGCCACTACCCTAGTGTGGTGACCAGATGAATGGTAGTATCATACCGCTATATTCCCATGGACCTAATAGGCTGGATCATGATGAGACGCCCTATTCTCCAACTAGGTATTGATTTTATTATTTTATGGGTCCCTCTCTTTCTTGCTGAGAATCTTTTTATTGCTTTCTCGAGGATCCCTGGGCGAAGCATCTGAAGGTTTTTTTCATTTGGATTTTGTCTTTTTCTAGCTACTTTTACCCTCTGCACCTTTAGCCCCTTCTTCCCATAAGGTAAGGTACAACCCTTTGATAGCTTGGAAAACCCAATGCCCAAACCAATGTAGGGGATGGATGAGAGGGAAAAAGATGAAAAGTGATAAGTATGGTGGGAATGGACGATGACCTTTCATGAACCCACCCAGTGATGACTCAAACCCTATGGGAACCAACTTTCTAGGGCATCCTTCCATTCCCCCTAGGTGTGGACAAGTGGAAAGGCATAAGGTCCAAGCACACTTCAGAAGTAAAAAGAATTAAATGCACATATTCAAATATTTTGAGAATCAGAGTGACACATACCATGATACTCATACTCATTACCTCATGGAGCAAGAACCAGTGCTGCTGAAGGACCAGGCCGATGGGATGGATGTTGTTGCTGCTGACAAGGTGGAGGCGTTGAAGAAGAAATATGGGCCCTCCAGGGCCAGGCTCAAGTCAATATGGCTCTTGGTACTCCATGTCTAGGACCTGTGGGCATCTAGACATAATCTCCTTAGTTATCCCTAGGCTAGGGGATAATAGTTTCCTCACATGATGGAGGAACTCAACGCAATGGACAACATTTATTCCTAAGGGGGGAGGACTAATCCAGGTGGATATTGGTGGCCACCCACCTATTCCAACTGGCTTCTCTTGATAATTTTTAGTTCAACACGTTCTTTTGTACTTCTTTGTAACTGTGGGTTCTACACTTCCGGGGATATCTGAAGCCCTACACATCTTCCAGGTGGAGACTGGTGGCCGCCCACCTAATCCAACTGGCTTATTTTGGAAGTTTTCATGTCATCACATCCTTTTGTACTTCCAGGGCCGTTTTGAGGCCCTAAACAATGTTTTTTTTGGCTTGCCATAGTCCAACTATAGATGAAGTCAAAGTTTGACGACATAATGTGTATTTCTCAAGAAGAAATTTCCAACGAGCTATCACGCGCCTAAAACGGAGGTCGTATGCAAAAGTTACAACCCCAGGAAGTTGAGGTACCAACTTACCCATCCGGGCCCACATAAATTTTGGCGTTTCATCTCCTAGGGTTAGGTTTTTGGATGTCTAGGGTTTTGGCATTCATGAGTAATGTTAAAAGGGCCTTTGGAGCCTCATTGTAATCATTCTACTCAGATGGATGCACATAGTGGACACATCTCTTCTCAGAGATAACTACCATCATTTGAGGAAGTTGTTTTCAATTATGCAGTTTTACAGTTTCAGCCTATTTTATTTATTCAATAGAAGTTATTGTTCACTGGATATCTGTTGTTGTTCTCCGTATATCTGTGTTATTGTATTCAATCTGTTATTCCTTTCATTCCGCTCATAAATCCGGATCAAAATTATACCATGGAAAATATTCCCCCCATTTCTTAGGCTGGTGCATAACATGCATCCTCGACATATCTTCCAGCACTCTTTTTACCCTCTCAATTCGCCCGTCTGTTTGAGGATGGTAAACAATGTTGAAGGCTAATTATGTTCCAAAGCCTACTAGCCTAAAAATTTAATGTGAATTTAGCATCTCGATCTGAAATTATTTTCTTGGACATGCCATGCAATCTAAAAATTTCTTTTATAAAAATATGAACAACATCTATTCCATTATAGGTGGATTTAATTGGAATAAAATGAGTTGTCTTACTCAGCTTGTCCACCACCACCATGATCGTGTCATGTTGTTTGGTCTTTTTTTGGTAATCCCATGATGAAGTCCGTGGAGATAGTCTCACATTTCCATCATGGGATCTACACAGGCTGCAGTAACCCTGCTGAGTGTTTGTGCTCAACCTTGACTTGTTGGAACTCCAAACACTTAGCAATTTACTCTGTGACATCCCCTTTCATTCTTGGTCGGAAATACAATTTTCTTGTTGTTGTTATCATCTTTAGATAACCCGGATGACCCACATAGCGTCTCTTATGAAACTCATCCATTATGAGGCTTTTCAGATCGATTGATTTGGGTATGTACATTTTGTTATTGTACATCGATATCCCATCCTCTGTGAGTTGGCATCTCTCATACTTCTACCCCTTGGGCTCTTGCTACAAGCTTTATTTTATTTAGTTAAAATGCTCATCATTCTGCAAGAGAAATCTGATTCTTTGCTTTATATCATATTTGCACGTGCTTGCTCCTGCTAAGTGTATTGTCTGTATGCTCAAGTTATGCGCATTTGCCACTCTATTTTCCTTACCTCTAATGTGTCTAATTTCAAAGTCAAACTCACTGATAAGTGTCATCCATCTAGCTTGTTTGGCATTTAAACATGGATGGTCAAATAAATATTTGAGCCCACTATGGTATGTAAATAATACAAACCTTCTTCCAAGTAAATAATGTCTCCACATTTTCAAAGCATGTGCAATGGTTGCAAGTTCTAGGTCATGAGTAACATAGTGTTTCTCATGTTCATTCAACTTTATCGATTCATAATAGATCACATGTCCTCCTTGCATGATGACTCCACCAAGTCCTTCCTTGCAAGCATCTGTACAAACTAGGAAATCCTTCTTAAGGTTTGCAATTTTCAGGACGAAGGCATTGGTCAAAATATGCTTAAGTTCTTGGAAGCTTGCTTCACAATCTATTGACCACACAAAATTCACTCCTTTTCTTTGCAAGGAGGTGATGGTGTGACCAGTCTTGGAGAACCCCTTTGTGTTTAACTCATTTGTTGTTTGTAGATGATGTCTTGTCAGTTTCAAATGGCAGTCTTAGGGAAGCTATCAATTACAAGAAATTCTTGACATCTATAGTATTTCTTTAGGCATGGAATTGAAAGTCCATAAATCTACAAATTGTTTCTATATACTAAAGCAAGAGATACAAGAATATTGAGAAGGACCTTCCCTTTTAAGCTCTCAGATTTCAACAAAGGATTTAAATACCTTGAATTTATTTTGAAACACAATGCTTACAAGAAGACGGGATGGGGATGGTTGTTGGAGAAAATAGAGGGTAAAATAAATAGCTAGTACAACAAACTGTAGAAAAATACTGTACTAAAAACTGCACTTGATGCAATTCTTATGTTTTCCAATTTTTTTGGCATATATTCCCAAAGGTGTTTTTGAGAAAGTTAGAAATTATGCTTCATATTTCTTTAGTTGGGTCAAAAGGAGAATGAGGGCATTCCACTAGTAAAGTGGAAAATTATTTCAAAACTAAAGGAGGATGGAGGTTGGGGTTTGAAAAATATCCATTTACTTGGGACATCATTAATAGCTAAAATTTTATGGAGGGCCCTTAATCAATATAGTTTGTGGAGTAATATAATTGACCATAAGCACTTCAGTCCAGGGACTTACTTGGACTAGATTAGAAGTCTAAGGAAAGATATAAAAAATGTTTCAAATCAATGGAAATCACTCATTCTTTTATTTCCTATGATTGGTCAACATCTAGCATGGAAAGTTGGCAATGGAGAGTAGGTCAAAATTGGTACTGATTTTATTCTGGTTTGTGGAGAGAGTCTAGTCTTTCCTGCTGATATGATTTATGTTTTACAAGATAGAGGCTATGTTACCCTTAACCATGTTGGGGCACCAAATGTAGCATATATTTTGTCACAAGGCTAGAGACAAGCACAAGATATTGCTCTTGCTAGAGATCAGACAATCTTGTGGGAGTCTTTTACAAAAAAATTGAGAAGGGGCCACACTAGGTTTAGAGATGAAGATGGCACTCTAGTTTGGGCCTTCAATATGAATAGTGGTGTGTATATTGCTCGTTTAGGATATAAATCTGTGAATGTATTAAATCCGCAAGGGGCTATTTTTTGGTGGAAGCATATTTGGAAATTGAAGCCCCCAAACAACACTAGGATATATATGTGGTTAGCTTTGAAGAAAAACGCTTTGACACATGAAGTATCGTAAAAGAGAAGTAGGTAGGGTCCCAATATATGTTTCCCATGTAGATCTAAATCATAATCCATTTCACACCCGCCAATCCATTGTCCTTACTCTCATCAGGTTTGGAAAGAAGCAAAGAAATTTACTCATATAGCTTAGAGCCATTCCTTACCTTATTTATTGAGAAATCTAATTAGCTAGGAACTCTATTATTTTTTGAAGATAAGTTCATACTTGCATTCCAAGTAATCTCTCAAGTAGGGGTTATGTTTCCAATATTAAAATGTTAAGCAATCATGGTTCAAATTATTAAGTGGGGTTTTGAATATTGTTGAGTTTCACCCTTGGGGCTTGGGGCAATGTAAGGGAATCCTAGTTTTGGTAGTGTTGGAGGGATTATGCTTCCATCTGATTCTCATTTCATAAAATTCAAAGCTAGCCTTGGGCCAGGTTCAAACAATCATTATGAGTTTCATGCACCAATAATTCTTCTTAAGTGTGATCTGGATAGAAATGTGATACATATTTATATATATGGTGATTATTCTTTAGTCATAAATTGGATGAATGGTTCTACTCTTCTTCATAATATTCATCTTAAGCTTGTGAGGGATTTGCTTCAGGAGGTGATGTCTCTATTGACTTTATTTCCTTCACTCATCTATACAGGAAACTAACCCAGGAGGTAGATAAATTATCAAAAGAAGGACAATAACTGGTAGCAGGTATTTTGATTATGGAAGAATGTAGAGATGGATCAATGATCTCTTATTCTTCAAATATATGCAACCATTTAATTTTCTTTGTGAAGTGGTTCACTTTTATTTTCAATTTTTTTTTAGCTATGTATATATTTTGTAAGCAAGTTTTAATGGGAGGGTTTTATATTAGTATGTTTTTTTTTGTTTTTGTTTTTTCTTGCATTTTGGGATTATGACTATATGATGAACAATGTTTTGATACGGGTGTAATATAATTTTCATTCTTAATGGAATATATTTTTAATGGAATATAAATTGTGATTTTTTTCTTGGAAAAAAGAACATACATTTCACAAGTGAGATTTGAACTTAGGTGGGAAAGTTAAAAATTATTCCTCTCAACCACTTGAGCCAAACCCAATTGAATAAATACATACATAATATAATTTTTCCTTATTTTTTACTTTTATATATATATAATTTTAAATATTTAGTGATATTTCTTTGTTCAATTCTTATATATATAATTTAAAAAAATTAATGTTTTAAAAGTTAAATATCAAATTAAGTCATTTGCAAAATATTTTGTGAACGAAATTGAGAATCAAATATTGGGGATCCAAGTACTAGGTACAATGACTTGTTTAAATTTCAAGGTTGTATGTTATTGCTCCATTAGATTGCCTAGAATACCATAGGAAAAAATAGAGTAAACAAAGTGTGTATAATGTATGGGTAAACAGTTTCTCTAGTAAAATTTTCAAATTGAAGAAAAATGTTTTCTAAGTAATCTCTATGAATTTCTTTTGTTATGAATGACTTAATTAATTTTGAGACATCAAAATCTCTTTTAAATATTTTTAGATAAATTATTTGAAATTGTANAGTTTCTCTAGTAAAATTTTCAAATTGAAGAAAAATGTTTTCTAAGTAATCTCTATGAATTTCTTTTGTTATGAATGACTTAATTAATTTTGAGACATCAAAATCTCTTTTAAATATTTTTAGATAAATTATTTGAAATTGTAAAATTACTTTATATAATTTTATAACCTTTAAATAAAGTCAAATGTATTTTTTATTAATAAACTATATCTATTAACCAAAGATACTTTGTACAACTTTACATAATTAATATTTAAAAAGCCTCCCCAAAAGCAAACCCTAATGGGGATGAAGTTGCTCAATTGATAGGGTTCTCTAATGCCTTTGGAAGCATAAATGTAACATGGATATGATATTCTCAGAGGAATTTGACTAAACCAAAGTCTATTATTTTCTATATGTGTTTTTTTAATTGAGTAATACATTACTTTCTTAAATATCTATGGTGATCCAAACATAAACTCCTCGTGAAAAAAGATTAGCCCCTAACACACTCACAATTCCTATTATGATTTGATGCTTCTTTTTCAATGAAGCAAATTATTTTTTGTATCTACTGAGAATGCATCACAAACAAGAAAAATATCAATAATTTTTTTTTTTTTTTTTCTCCAGCAGAAAATTCACACTAATTATATTAAGATATAATTTTCTGGACAAAATCGACCTTTGTTTGTGCCGATTTACAATGACTGTCACACTTCCTCTAGTTCTTCAAAAAACTGATTTAGATCTTCCATACAAATAAACCAACGAAGCTTTATGAACAAAAAGAATCCTCAATCCAACCTAAGAACTTTGAAACCAATACAAAGAAACCAAGAGAGACACAAAATTCAGTTTAAAAAATGTCATAATGCTGGATTGTTGCAGCAGTCTCTCCATCCCAGGAATAATAAAAAAAATTTCCACTCAATGCTAACAGAGCTTGCTTTGATAGCATGTCTGCCTCCACATTTGTCTCTCTGTAGATATGCTGAAAATGAATAGCCCTGAAAGTAGATACCAGTTCACTAGTTTTTCTTTTCCAACCTTCAATGTTAATAGCCCAGAGGTTTCCTTTTTTTTTTAGCCACTCAATTATTACTTTTAAATCTCCTAGTAACTGAATATCCTGAATATCCAAATGGTTTGCAATAAAAAGCGAAGCCCATGCGCCCAACAACTCTGCTTTGGTGTTTGTTCTCGCCCCACAGTTGAAATACCATCTATATTCCTTCGAATCTCTAGATTTTACAACACCTCCTGCCCCACAAATTGAGCCACCTGCCACCAAAGCTCCATCAAATAATGCCACTGCAAATCCATTAATCTTGTTTATCAAATTCAATCTTAAATTCTGCACTTTTGTGGCAATGGGCATAATCCCAAGAGCACCAATAGCCTTGTGTACAATCGCCCTTGAAGAGGGGATCTTACCTTCAAAGAGCAGGTTATTACGTTCCAGCCATAAGTTCCATCATACCAGCATAGGAAGTTTTTTTGACAGTTCCTTCTTACTGTTCCACTCGTCCATACACTCATTAAGAGAAGATCCCATCCACGAAAGTCTCAAATTTAGCAGTTGCTCGCAATATAACCAGACCTCCTTTGTAAAGTGATAGTGGATAAAAAGATGAGGTATATCTTCAGCATGTTGCTTGCACAATAGACAAATACCTAGACCAATCCACCCTTTAGCTTGGATATTATCCCAAGTAAGTATCATGTTCTCCAATGCGAGCCATAAAAAAAAATGATCTTCAGTTGAACACGCTGTTTCCACAAGTTTGCTTTCCAGCCATGCCATATCGGGAGGTTTTGGGTAGATAGAATAGCATTATAGCATTTTTTTACTGTAAGGACCCCTAAAAGGTCCCCCCAAGACCATAAGAGAGAATCAGTAACACCCCCAAGCAGGGTGAGTTCCGCCTTATTTAACGCCACAGTAAGTGTGTTCCACTTTGCCGCAAGTGCACCAGACAAATCCAATTCGTTACTACTTTTCCAGACTTCGACGAGGGTACCAAGATCCCGATAACTGGAAGCTTGTGCTAACGAATGAATCTGCTTCAAGTTTAAAATCTCAACGAGCTCCAAACTGAGGAAAGCCAATTCACCCATACCTAGAATCTTATCTCTATCAACGGATATATGGTGCCCTGCCCCCGGGTTCCAGCTAAGCCATTACATTATAACAGGTAGAGAACAAACTAAACTGGCCCACATCCTAGAGACTGCGCAAAGGTTATGACCAGGTTGTCTGAGCCAATATAAGAGAGGAGTTTTGTAGATACTTGTCCAAAATGACCTGATGCCAGATGCTTTGCTGCGTTAATAACCTCCATAAAGTAACCGAATTCAGGGCTAGATTGAAGTGATAGAGATTATAGAACCCCCATCCCCCATTTCTCTTAGGCCCGGAGAGTAAATCCCACCTGCATAGATGATACTGGCAAGAGTCAGTGCGCCCATTCCATAAATAATGAAATATCACTTTACAAATATTGTTGATGATAGATCGAGGCAAAGACTCCATGGACATCCAAAAGACCGGTTGACCTTCCAAAACAGATTTAATCAAGATGTATCTGCCCCCTATAGAAAGCCACCTGTTATACCATCCTGTGATTTTATGAGAAAACTTGGAAATGAGCCAACCTCAATCAGCTGCGCAGTGAGGATCGGTCTTTAAAAAATACCCCAGGTACTTAAATCCGTCAGACAGGTCACTGAATGAAAAATTAAGAAGAGATTTGAACATAATCAATTCCAATTCGTTGAGACCTTCCACGAGAACAAGAGATTTTGATTGGTTCACTGTGAGGCCAGCAACGCTACAGAATATCTCAATGATAGCCTTAATCTCCTTCCACTCTTCTAATCTCGCCGATGACATGATGAGGACATCGTCCACGAACAACAAATGCAAGATTTTAGTCAATCTTGAAACTTTTATACCTGAAATCGAGCCTTCCACTGATGAATTCTTCAATAATAAACTGAGCCACTCCATCATAAGAATGAAAAGAAGGGGGGATAAAGGACAACCTTGATGAACCCCCCTCTCGCTTCTGAAGAAGCCCGTAGGTTCTCCATTTACTAAAACTACAAAGGACGAAGATGTTACACATGACATAATCCAATTTGTCATCTGGATGCCCAATCCCACTTTAAGAAGAATCAATCGAAGTTGGCCCCAATCAATACAGTCGTATGCTTTCCGTAAATCAAGCTTCAGAACAAGTGCTTTAAGCTTCTTCTTTTTAATGACGTGGATACTTTCACTGGCAGTTCCTATGGCATCTTGAATGCGTCTTCCTTTTAAAAAACCCAGCTGCTCGAAAGAAATATACCTGGACAAAAACAGTTTTAACTGATTGGCAATTATTTTGAAAAAACCTTGTAACACAGGTTACAAAGAGAGATAGGGCGAAAGTCGTCAAAAGTTCTTGGGTTATTTGATTTAGGGATCAAGGTCAGAAAATTTGAATTAAGACCACCCTTAATAGAACCCTCTCTTCTAGAATCTTCAACCATTGCAAGAAGGTCCTCCCCAATCAAGTCAAAGAAGAAAGTGAAAAATTCTGAGGTCCACCCATCCAGGCCTGGGCTCTTTTCCTTCTTGAAATGGACAAGAACAACTTTTAGTTCTTCTAATGTTACCGGTGAAAACAATGCGTTAGAATCCTCTTCTTCCAACATCTGAGAAAAGAGCTCTGTAACTTTGCATTGATCACTGATATTCGGTGTAGCTAACGCCTTGTAGAGAGCCTTAAAGTAGTTTACTGCCTCATTTTTTATAGCTTCTTGCTCACTGACCAATTCTCCAGACCCATAATAGATCTCCCATAAATGTTTTTTAATCCTGTTATGGTTCGCCACCTTATGAAAATATCTAGTATTGTTATCCCCGCTCGATAGCCAAAGAGCTTTGCTACGGATATGCCATAGCTCCTCTTCACTCCTAAGAATCACATTCCTTTCAACTTCACTCCATTTCAAAGATGAGACGACAACTAGATTGGTTGGGTCACCTGCCAATAGACCAATGAAACTTCTAAAATCAGATTCCAAACAAATCATCTTAGCTTTTTTTTTGCTTGGTTCTCTTTGTTCCATGATTTAGTTAATTTTTTTAGGACCTATAGCTTACATAACAACCGCAACTGTTTGCTCTCTTCCCTCAGGAACATAGGGTCTTTCCACGTCATATGGACAAGTTCCACAAACTCCTTCTCATTGAGACAATCAACATTAAACTTGAACATAAATATCTTATAAGTCGGGGGTTGCTCCATCTGAAAAAAATTGGTGCATCGTCTGAAACAAAAGGAAACTCAAACTAGGACCGGAATATACCAACCTCTGAAAGAAGAGCTTCGGAAACTAAAACTCTATCAAGTCTCCTATCTATAGCTTCCTGTCATGTCCGACCATTCCTCCAAATAGGCACCGACTTTGTCGATTTAATGTCAATTAGATTATTTGACTGAAAAAGTGTTTTGTAATAATCATCCATATTATTTATAACCCTAGAGCCTCCCCAAGCCTCTTAAGCGGAAAAATGAATTAAATTAGTTAGGATCCGAATTTGGAATGCATAAAGCCACTATCATCGACTGATTTCCAGAAAGGAGCTTTGTTCCTGCAAGGCCCATATAAAATAAACAAGGCCAGCTCCTGATTGGTTGCTACACATCTTCCAATTAGCAAAATACCTCCAACAGTGTGAAAAGGTTCTAAAACAAATAAAGAAGAATCCCAAGAGGCTAAAAGTCCTCTAGACTTTCCCACAGACCTGACAGAACAAGAAACCCAAGACAGTCGAAATGAGTGTAAAACTGACAGAACAAGAAACCCAAGAGGGGCGAAAGGACTGTAAAAAATCTCTTGCCCTCTGATGACTTACCATCGTTTCTTGAAAAAAAATGATATCAGGGCGATTCCGATCCAATAATCGGTGAACCGAGGAAACTTTGAGGGTGCCTCCAATCCCTTTGACATTTAGAGAAAGAAAAAACATTATTTAGACCTCGCTAAGGCCTTTAATTCTCTAAGAGGCCCACTATCAGCGAGAGTATCAATGGAAACTGAAGACCGAGGAGGTCCTTGAGCCAACTTTTTGCGTCCACTCCGAGTTTTTGTGGCGAAATTTCTAAACCTAGTCCTCTAGACCAGGCGAAATCCCTCCCCTCCTTCACTGAAAAATCCTTTGAACTGGACCCCCCTGACTGTGAAACCGGATTTGTATCTACCTTCCCCTGAAAGAGTGGTAACTTGGCCACGTTACTATTACCCTTAAAGATTGGGATTAAGGAATCAAGAACATCATTTAAAGAGGACTCCTCCTCTTCGGATTCACGAAACCCAGGTTCTAAGGAAGGTTCAGGTATCGCCAGTATAGTAGGAGAAAGGGAAAGATCTGGAGTCCTCTCCAGCTTCTGTCCATAGAAAACATTAGGGGATAAAGCCTTTGCGGGAAAGGGAAAGTCAGCAGAGTTTACAACAAAGGGCTCTGGAACCTTCTGAAGCTCCGATGCTAGGTGAGACGAGGGGCAAAGGTCTGTCGTCTTCAATGATTCCAAGGAAGTAGGAATATAACCCAAACCCGCAACATTCACTTCCTTGTCATTTGTAATATTATTGTACAACCATTTCGACTTTTCAAGAGCTTCTATTTCCCATTGATTAAGAGAAGAAAAAAGTGAGGGACAACATGACTTTAACTAACCAGCCATAGATGATTCTGAATTTGTTCTAAAACCATTCCCAACATCAGAATGGAAATTAACCTCGTTAAGGGAATCCACATCCATCATGTATTCCGAAGGGTCTTCCTGAAGAAGGGCATCTTCAGATTTTTCATCAATCTTCATGACACTACAATAATGTCGAAGATGTCCAGTGCACCGACACCAGCTACATCTAAAAGGTATCCCCTGATAATCTAACTTTTGTTTGATGTGACGACCTCTCCAGTCGATATCCATCAGCTCCGGTAAGCCTTCATGAATATCTATTGCAACAAGGATTCTCCCCACTTTCCTGTTCGTATTTAAGAATGACGATTCATCCAGAGAGATAAAATGCCCCAAAGCTTCCCCAATCGCCATCAACGCCCCCTTTATCAAGATATTCATAAAAACCCTCCTAATAAATCAAAAGACAAGAATAAAGAGACTAAACATTAATGTTATCAAGATATTCATAAAAAATAGTAGCATTTTTTTAGTTGTGTAACATTCAATGATTACACTTCGGTTTTTACAAATACCTATTCACAATCACTAAAAACAAGGGTTGCATGGCGACGCAGTCCCTGCTGAGTTAGTTGGGAAATACATGTTGAACAATGGAACTTAATATAACTAAATGCACAAATAATGAATATTTTTTGTCAAAAGATAATAATTGAGGGTTGTTTGTTATTCAAAATGTATAATGAACGGAAACTTAATGGAACTATAATATTCATAAATATAATATAAATATAATAATAAATAATATATTAGATAATAAATATAATAACAAATAATATATTAGATAATAAATATAATATAAATATAATAATAAATAATAATAAATACATAGTACAACTTTTTATATTTAGATGTGGTGATTGGTGAAATTCATTGATTATGTAATTAATTCTACATTATTGAAAGACGTGAAGGGAACAATAACACTTCAATTCTATCAACCAATTAGAAATGAGAAACACAAATATTTTTATTATATCCAAAAATATATATTTGTTTTCCTATGTTAAACATTACATTACATACACAAATTTATGGTAAAATGCAAGTTAATGTCACATCAAAAGCAAACTCATTGCTATAGTCCTATGGTAGGGACTAACAAGAGTACATGTCATACCATTCTATTGTTACATGATGATTTTTATATTATTACATCTCTGAAGGAATTTTAATTACCAAAACATAAGTAATCCATATATTATTATTTTGAGATGATTTAAGTTAAAAATGTTAACATTTTATTATAAATAAAATGTGAATATAATATATAACATGAGTGGGTCTATATAACTTGAGTGGGTCTAATGGTTAATAACATGTCTTTCCTTCTTAAAAGTCACATGTTCAAATCCAGAAAAAAGTAAAGTATGTATACCTCCATAAACTATTGCACCAATACATATTATTTATTTTTTATTTTATAAATAATCATTAATTTAATTTAACATCAATTAAAATAATAATAAACTTAAACAATTTTTATTTTTATGTTATTTACTTGTTATTCATGTTTTTTTATTTTTTAATAATGTAATTTAAAAAAATTGAAATAGTATACTTTAATTTGTTTTCCTTTAAAATGTGTTTTTATTATTTAATATATTTTTTACATTAAAAAACAATTATCAATTATCAATTAAAATAGCATAAAAATATTGAATCATAAATATTTAGTTTAACAAATAAAAATAAATATCAAATTTAAAAACCATATAGTTGCATACTTTCTATCCAAAATCGAAAGTGTTTTTTAACTAATTACAAATTAATCATATTATGAAACATCATTTCCTCGTTAACAATATTTATTATGAAACATCATTTCCTCATTGACAATATTCATTAAGTGCTTTTCTTGGTTTGGCATGGGGCCGTGTGCATTTACCCATGAATGGTGTTATAAGTGCTTTTCTTGTTTTGGCATGAGGCCGTGTGCATTTACCCATGAATGGTGTTATTTAAAATCATATAAATCATTAGTAGCAATTTCTATGGAATTTAATAGCAAAGAAATCCAATTCCTCAAAAAATCACATCCATCACAAGGGTAAAGTGAAGAAAAGATTATGGTGTTTCATATCAAAGCAAGTTTAATGTTATAAATTAGATAGGAGGATAAAGCTATTTTATTCTATGGATTAAAAAACAATAATATATATAATATATGAATGTGAATGTGATTTAGGGATTACTTCAATGATGGATATGATATTAATAAAATTTGTAATACTATAAATATTATATAAATAATAATATTATTATATAATAGTGTTAGATATTTCATTTTTAAAGATTGAAGTATACTGTAAATATTAAGTTAAGAGAAATATGAAGAGTTGTAGGTGATTACGAAGAGTTATTTGGACTTCTTGGAAGATGAAACCAAAGGTCGCCTCTTTTTATATATATGTATCATGTGAATTAATGAAATAATCATTCGCGGAGTTACTTATTCCTCTGCCCATACCTAGCCCGAAAGTGGTATCAAAGCAAGCTCTAACTCCATGATTCTCTCCTCCCCTGGGAATTTCATTCCCCCACATGTAGAAACATCCCTCTACAGGACCATCTGTTTGGTTATTCCCTACACCCCTCATCTCTATTATTCACACCCTTCATCTCTGCACAAGTGTTAAGGTTTCTTCCACAACATGGAATTCTCACCATTTTCCTCCAAGATGATGCTTGTTTTCTCAATAATTAATATCTCTAAGGATGCAACTTTTGTCCTGTAAACTTTGAGGCCACCTACCTACACAAACTAGAATAATGACATATTCCTCTACTAACTCAATGCCCTCGAGACAATTCACTAACTAGGGAGGGTTTTCGGTCATACTTTAGGCTTTTACATCAAAATTTCCACCCACAACCACGTTTGTTTTTTTATTCTAGTATTGTAATCAAATTCTCTTGCAGATTACCATTCTTAATAATAACATCCACTATGACGTGTATTGGGTTTTGATCAGTCCCCATATATTCAAGCACAATTCTCACCTTTAAAGTTATCGTTGTGTAAACCGACAATCTCGACCCACAAATTATTTGGAATCAACATCATTTCTACAAACCATAATTCTTGAGGATTGAAGAGTGGACACGGTAGAGACAACACAGTGGATATCCATGCAATTTGTATAGAAATAAATCTTACAAAGATTGCATCGAAGGGTATAAGAAGGGCTACAATCCACACTAAATCTCTAGCAGGAGGTATATATGTGGTCATATGAGAGGAATTTGGGGTCTCCTTTGAAGATCTTACAGGAGCTTATTTACAAACATCAACTTCTTTCCATTGTTACACTCATGCATCATCAAAGAGTTGGTCAATTATTCAACAATAGGGCATTGAGTCTTCCGAAATTGTTTCATTAAGTAATGCCCAACTATGTGTGGAACAAATGTCGCATATTTTTTGTGATTGGATAGTTATCTAATCTGTTAATGATAAATCATTAATCTTTACGTCCTCAAAGATACAGTGAACGAAGAGCTTCACTTTGGGTTGTGGTAAAGTGGTTTCCATGGCTTCTTCTTATACTCCTCGACACACCTATGATTGCTCCTCCCAAAGCTCTCTCCGCGATACTAAACTTCTACAAAAAAGTTTTAGAGGGAGGGGAGGTAGGCATAATCCCTATGAAAAATATGATCTTCATTGTGTCCATTGCGACAAGAATGGACATGAGGCAAAGACATGCAAAATCCCTTTGGAGAAGATCAAATACAAGCAATATGAGAAAGAAGACAAAGGTAAAGCATCAGATCTAATGAAAGGTAAAGCGTTAGAATCTGCTCATTATAGTGTTTTCCATTGCAATATTGGAGTAGCTGAAGATTTTTTTAACACTTCATTTGCTTTGTGGAGAGATGCATGACTACTTGACACAGGTGCAACATGCCACATGACCTTCCAGAGAGACTTCTTTGAAGATTTCAATGACAATGTAAATGGTATAGTATATTTTGCAAATAAATCAAGTCTCAAACCTTTGGGAATTGACATCGTCGGGCTTAAATTGCTTGGACTCCCAAATTTTCTTCTACATCATGTATTCTATCTTTCTGAGCTACAAAGGAACTTGTTGTCTCTTGTGCGCATTCAATAACAAGGCCACTTTATTCATAACTTTGGTGGCAAAGTTGAAATAAGGAAGGATTCTGACAACATGGTCATTATGACATGAGTGGAGGATGAAAGATTACTGAAGTTGAAAGGGACATTTACTCATGCAAAAAAATATGCATACCTCTCTCACCACGATGAAGGTACATTTCCGTCCAGTCTCTTATGACATGGTATATTTGGACACATTAATTACGACAACCTTCATTTTTTGAAAATAATGGTGTTTCTAGTTTGCTACTATTCCTAGGAAATTGAAGCAATGTGGTGCTTGTATCCTTGGAAAACAAAACAAATAACCTTTCCATGATTCCATTTCCAAAACACGTAGAAAACTTGGATTGATAGATTATGATTTGTGTGGCCCCATGCCTATTCCATCTATTAATGGTAATAAACATATCATGACTTTTATTGATGACTACACTAGGATGGGTTGGGTGTATTTGTTGAAACAAAAATCTCAAGCATTTGAAACTTAAAAAAAAAATCATCTATGGATTGAAAATGAAGCTTAATCTCATATTGGCACTCTTCGTACTGATAATGGAAGGGAATATACATCTAATGAATTTGAAATCTACCTTCACCAACATTGGATCAAGCATCAAACCACTATTCCATACAATCCTCAACATAATGGTGTAGCTGAAAGAATGAACATGACTCTCTTAAATATGGTTCGTTCCATGATGTTTTTCAAAAATGTGGAATCGATGGTTTAGGTTGATGCAACTCTACGTGCAGTATATGTGAAAAACAAGTGTCCATATCATGCACTTGGAAATAATACTCATTATGAAATGTGGTATGGCCACATTTCTTCGATGAGGCATCTTAGGGTCTTTGGTTCCACCTGTTATGCCTTAATTCCTAAGGAGAAAATAAACAAGCTTGATTCAAGGAATCATAAGTGCATCTTTTTGGGGTACTCAAATACCACCAAGACATATCATATTTATGATGAGGTAAACAAGAAGTTCATCCTTTCCATAGATGTAATTTTTCTTAAATCCTCCAAGAATGACAAAACAATTGAGTGATATCTTGATAATCTAGATAGATTCACCCATGTAAAGTCATATCACGAGTTTGATGATGAGATTCCATGTCTTTGAGAGGGGATCCCTATAGCACCATGTTTTCCCTTGTGATTTTAATTATGTTAAGACTTCATATAATGAGATTATGAATTATGTAATCATGTTATTGATTAATAGAAAAACACTTGAAAAACTGATTGAGAGGTAAATGCCTTGAGTACTAGCCATGATATCACAGTAGGATTGATGAGGTGGATCACTGAAGTTGAATCAGTGAGGTGGACCAGTGAAGGGGGAGTAAAGAAGCTTCAATGAAGAAAATATGAAGCTTTCTCAACACTCCATCCTGTACTTGCAAATTTAATGTGTCACTTGCCAGCGTACCTGAATTTTCCAAGAGCCACGTGATCATTTATGGAGAAGAAAGATTGGTGGTTGAAGCAGTTATAACTGCTAACAAATTGGGTTCCCTGAAGAGGAAAAGGTCAGTTAAAAACTTGACAAAAGGACACCTTTATATTTCCCCTTCACAATTCAGATCATTGATTGGAGGTCGCTTCTAGCAGTAGTCACGGGGATCCTAAGGAACATTATGGAAGAAGAGACCAAAGGTGGAAAACATCACCCAAATGCACATGATGGTAGAGGAGGAAGAAAAAGAAGAAAAGTGGAGCTCACAATAGGGAGAGTAAGAACAAACACACTTAGGAAATCACATGAGACAAACGAGTTGTGAACAGGGTCTCATAGGGAACCACAGAGAATGCAATGAGTCACAGACTCACACACTCACTCTGAACAACAAATCCATTGGGAAGTTTTTGTGAAGAAAATAGGAATATTTCCCAAGAGAATAATGGTCACCCTGGAGTAGATAATACCCAGATCCAGACTCGAGCAATAGAGGGCCACAACTTGGTGCTTACTGGAAAGAAACCGACACTCATAAGGAGAGGTCATCAAGGGAATGCATAGCAGAGAAGGGACTCCCTTGTGAAGAGGAAATCTAGTTGGGAAGGTGCATGATAAACCTGTGGAGGCCTTGAGCTCAGTGGGAAGAGGTAAACTTTTGTTGTTGCCAGTGGAGTGAAGGAGAGTAACCTTCCTGAACCATTTAGTTTGGAAGTCAGTTGAATCAATCCCCTTGTGATATCATGGCTTGGCACAAGGGTTGCATGTTGTAGGAAGGCACTCTGCAAATTAGCCCAAGGTTGGCAGGAAAGGATTCTTCTCTTAGTCAGTTGGTTGGTGGACATATTTCACTTAACATATAAGTATCTAACTTGACTTGTTGATGTATGTGTAATGATAATAATGTATGGTTTCATGATTTAAATAAAAATTGTGAATGCATAGAAGGAATGATTGAATTCCTTAGTGAAATGGATTGTGTATGCTTGTTTTCACTGTTAACCTAATAGACCTATGTAACCTAACAACCTATGCAGGTGTGGAGCGTAATTTGGTGAGTTATGCAAGTTCATGAAATGGAAATCTTGCAGGAGATAAACTTTCACTGGGGGTGTAATCTTGAAGGGACTATAGGGTTTCAAGTGGAAAGATTGCAATATATGAATAAAATCTTCACCCATAATTGACAAAGATACCCTGAAGCCGAGGAGGGTTTCCCAAGTAGTTAGGGAACCTTAAGCCTATGAAAATCCCTTGCATTTAAATGGAAAGGTTGCAGGATATGTAAATCTTCATCCAAGGTCAAGATGAAAGTGTCTTAGCTAGTTTTAGAGTGAGGACAAGAGCCAAGGATGTCTGTTAGAACCTTAGTGATGGCTAAGGAGAAACCTTGAAATGGTTAGTTCTTAAATCATATTGTTAAATTGAATAAAATCAATGTTTGAGTCAGGGAGGTTCACAACCGTCGATTCGACGTAGTGAGTATATCTAGACCTTTGGTCAAAGTATGTGGTAGTCAAAGTGGCCACGTATGAGGTTGCATTGGGACTCCGATGGAGGGAAATTCGAGTCAACCAACACTGTTGATCTATTGAAGGATCATACGGTAATATTGTGACCGCCGGTGTCACATATGGGCCTATCGGAGAGAGGGCCGTCAGAGGTTTGGATGGAGGGCTTAAGAGAGGAGTTCGACAACTCGAGAGTCTGAGGACCATTGATCTAATTGGGAGGTGTTCTGTAAGATGTCAGCCATAAGATCTTGTATAATGTAGTTTAAGGGGAAGGTTTGGCGATAGAACCCTATTTGTTGGGAATTTGTTGCCTTCAAGTGAACCCTGATCGTCAAATGAGGAAAACGAGGATTGTAAGATCCATTAGAGTGTTCATCATCGGAGTGAACCGGTCGGAGCAGTTTGTGGTGTCGAGGTGAATGAACTCTGATGGGAAGGACTCCAAGAGTGAAGGAGGATTGTTGATCGGGAAAGGGAGATGCGTAGACTATAGCCGTAGGATCATCGAGGGTTCCACATGGAGATTGTTATCTCCTCAAATAAATTGATGGAGATTTTTCTTTTTAGGTGATAGATTGTTGTCCAAAAAAATTATTTCTAAAAATCTTTAGGTCTGTTAGAGAGTCTATTTTCTGTAAATAAACTTGGAAAGAACATTTGATTTGGTTTTTTTAAGAAAAAGAGAGAATCTCAGGTTTCGGTGGTTTAGGTGAGCCTGAAAAGCGCTCATTAACCACTGAAATCCTTCGTTCTCGGTAGTTAAGGGGGAAAAGAAAAAGCCCTATTAATCACCGAAAAAGTTTCCACGGGAAAAAAAAAAAGCCCGTGCTTTCGCACGAGCTAGCTATCAATTGGCGTAATCATGAAGACATAACCGCCGAAAGTCCATGGAGGTGGTGAGGTATGCATGCTATTATTACATCTAAACGAAGATTGATAGCCTGTTGTCCTTTTAACTACATTTGTCATTTCAGAATTAAGGCTCGATAGAGACACAAAAACTCATGTGTGATTCCTGACTAACAGAAGTGATTAGTCACATGGCCCCTCATTATCTCCAGTTATGAGAATACAGATCCACCATGACCCTAATTAATCTCTGTTTTGATTCCATTAATTACCAATTTGAATCTGAGAGTCATTGTGACAGTCTCGAGCCCGTGATTTCATCAAGTAAACGCATACTCAGAGGCCATAATCCCGTTTTTATGGTGATTGCCAAGTGGAGTTCTAGTTCAGTAGATGGTTATCGAGCCAATTGTCATACCAATCAAGCCAAGTCGAGTCATCAGGTAGTTTGAATTTCATACTATTTCAATTTGATTTTATATCTCACCTAAACTCGAAATTTTCGTCTTGTATTCAGGCAGTCTGTTGTTTAGATTCGGTTAGTGGTTGAGCTATGCAATCATAACTCTGAGTCACCCTGTCCATTTGTTTTACTTTGAGTCATACTCCATGTCACCCTAAATCATAGAGTTTTTTTTCCCTGGCACAAAGATTTTCCTAAATCACAGGTACATGTCAACAATTACTAAATGTCGAAAGCAGGGCTAGCCCTAAGGGATGGATTGGATGGAGTTTGGTACCTTGAGGCTCACCCTAAGGTGGCCGAGTTCTTCAAGCAAACTGGAGTCTATGTATATTGTGAAAAACTTTCATATTTCCACCAACAGGTGTCTGAAACCTTTGCTATCTCGTATGATGGAAGAGCAACAACAGTGGGAAAAGAGGAGTTTGTGGTTGATGAGGCAGCCATAAATGAGTTCACTGGTCTCCCTAGAACAGGGGATTGCTGGTTCAAATCAACTGTGCCTTCAAACATTGAATTTAGATCCTACCTACAACCTCTGCACAAGGATCTTATATGGAAAAAAGGCATACCAATGTCTTATCTAGAACCTAAGTGGCAATCTCTCCTGAAGGCAATCTTTGTCTATATCACCTATGAAGGTAGATACATTAGGGTTATGTTTTATCACTTCAAGCTATTGAACCATTTCATAGGCAGGTCTCCCATCAATTTGCCTTTCTACCTGCACAAAGCTCTCACAAAAATGGCCAGACAAGTCAAGGCGAAGCCTACTAAAGTGGCTAGCAGGTTGCCACACCAAGGGTTGATTACACTCATTGTTAAAGAGTCCTTGAAGAAGAAACAAGTGGACTGGAATTACTTACTATTTTGGAATGAATTCCAAACTAATTTTCAACATGATGAAAAGGGGAAGAAGTCTGCTTCTAAGAAGTCCATCACCCCTAAGAGGAGTTGAAGAAAAAGGAAGGCTATCTCACCTCCAAGAGAGTTGACAGAATCATCCTCTGCTAAAAGAAAAAGAACCAAAAGGAAATTACAGTTTGGTAAAGAGGATGAGCAGACCAAGGACCTTGCTGAAGGAGATAACCCTTTGAACTTACCATACAGTGACTTAGAGCCATAGCAGGAGTTAGCAGAGACACAAGGTGATGAACAGGCTGAGCAAGTTGTAGAAGATTATCCCAACTTTCCCTCACCAACTCCTCCAGATGAACACAATCAACCATTAGAAAAAGCTTCTTCAAGCAAGCCAAAAGCATCCCAGGCTTAGAAAATCAATAAACTTCTGAAACAAATCTATGAGATGGAAGTTTTAGAAAGAGTTATTGAAAAGGCAAATGCAAACTTGACTGAAAGAAATGCATAAATTTTTAACATGAACCAAAGTCTCAAGGAAAAGCATGATAAAATCAAGGATAGGAACAGGGTGCTGATAAGAGAGAACATGAAGTTGTACAAGCAGCTTAGACTTCTGAGGCTAAAGTTAAAAGAGTCTCAACCTCCAACACAGGATCAAACAGGTTTGGAAGCTCTAGCCGAGTTATCTACAACAATGGTGGATATACCATAGTCTTCCACACAGCAAGTTAAAGCTCGCAGATCTGTACGAGGAAGAGCTGCATCATCAAATAGGCCTTGAACACTCAGTAAAGCATCAAGGTAATCAATTTTTACAATTTTGAAGTTTTGGACAAAGCTAAGTTTTTGGTGGTTTAGGCGAACAGGATGATTGTTCATTAACCACCGAAAGTAGAGATTTCGATAGTTAATACACCCAGAATTCCTCTGTGTTAACCACCGAAACCTATAATTGGCCAGAGAAAGCTAAATTTTGTACAGATCGAGGTTTTACTAATCCAAATCATTTGAAAACACTTGTAATGGATAGATGTTGAATTATAGAGTCAGATTCAAGATCCATTTTTGGTGTATAAGGATTAGAAAAGGTAGCCAAGTTGGTTCTAGTACCTATTTTGGTGGCAACAAATTAGGATTTTTGCACAACTCRGCAAATTCGAATTTTATCTCTTGGAAGAGTCATCAATCAACCKCCTTGGAAGGCTATTCTGCACTGCACAAGGACTCTACAAGATCYKAAGACCGTGAAATGTGGGATTGACCTCATTTTGAGGATCATTCCTTATCTTTTGCAAGTTAGTTTTGACTTTCTATTTTAGGCATATCTGATCCATTAATTCAGGATCTAGATACTGTGTTGTAAAAGCTATAAAGCTGAAAACAGAAGATGAACTAAGCATTCGCTTTTGAGTTCTACATTCTACTGTTTTGTATGAAAGACAATTTCTTTAATATATCAAGCCTGCAAGCTTCTTTCATTTGTTATTATCAGACCCTCCTTCATCTTTGTCTATGCATATGAGTGGAATTCGTTCTTTTGTCTCTGTTTAATGGTCCTATGGTAACTGTCATCTTACTTTTGATTGTTAAGCAAGAATCATAAGCGTCTTTGGCTAGTTTGTTGACCCATCATATATATGGTTTATGTATGTTTTGGTTAACTGATTGGTTTTCTTATCCATTTGTTATACAAATCTATCTGATAAATAACTCTTGAAGGCCTTGTATTGCATGAATATAGTTAGACTGTCTTGAAAATACAATCCAGAGATTAAGACATTCATCTTGATCCAAACCCACACCTATTATTGAGAAAATAGTTTCCAAAAAGATTAAGTTACCAGGCATCTCTGACTTACAGCCTAGGAGATTTTCCTGGAGTGATAACTAATTGCCGCCGTTGCCGGGGAGAAGAGATTGAAGCTCAGCTTCCTTGGGAGACGACATAGATCTAGCTTTGATGATAGACAAAGCCTGGACATCTTTTGGGTTGTAATCATCTATCTGGCGATTCCATTGGAACGAAGTGGCTTTGAAAAGAGCTCACACTAGGGCGAACCAAGAAGGCCCATTGGCAGCACCAGTTCCAGACCCTAAGAAGATCATCAGTAGGGGAAAGGCTTTACAAAGACAAGCTTCTGGATCTGCAAAGACATCAAATCCAGGTAATTCAAACCGACACTTCTTCTTGCATATCTAAAAGAACTCTAGTTGAATCCCCTCTTGCTGAAACTCACAAGATTGAAATTGCATCCAAAATATTGAAGGTTGAGGAGCCTTCAATTTCCTCTAATGTTACCGACTCCGTTTTTTAGCATGATATTACATCCAACCGTAAAGAAGTAATTACAGGATCCCCTCAGCAAAAAGAAACCTCTTCTTCTTCTTCTTTGAATTCCTCACCCACAAAGCCTATAGAGGGTGTTTTCTATACTCATACTAATCTGCCCGTTCTTGAAGATATTTTACATGGTCTTTCCTCTAAGGGAGAAGAAAGCTTAGCCTTATTGCTTGTTCAATTTTACAAGGCCTCTTATTTTCCACCCATTTCTGAAAATTTTGCTCAAAGTGAAGTGAGACAATCATTTTTATTAAACTCAGCCATCCCATCTCAACCTTCATCTCTTGAAAATTCTTCCTCTATATCAACCCCCAAGATTGCCATGGCTGTCCCTTTAACCAAGATGGAACAAATCTTAGCAAATAGGTATTCTCCACTTGTCTTGCCCAATCCCTTATCTACCATGCCAATCGGAGATTATCATAAATATATGCCAAAGTTTACCAGAGTTGGGTATTATACTGCCAAAGAACATATAGAAGCCTTTTATGCTTATGCTGAAAATATTAACATTTCAGAAGAAGATGTGTGGACCAGAGTTTTTGTGCAGAGTTTGGATGGCCAAGCCAGGAAGTGGTTCAAAGAGCTACCAACAAATTCAGTGACAGGTATTGAGTAACTAGATGAGGTGTTCTTAAAACACTGGGGAGAAAGAAGAGATCTTCTATATTACATTTCTAAATTCGGAAACCTAAGAAGAGAAGATGGGGAGTCGGTCTTAGACTTCATCAAAAGATTCAATAGGATGTTCGGCAAGATCCCTGCAGAGATCAAGCCAAGTGACGCATCAACAAAGATCACATTTTCTGCTGCTTTTGATCCAGATTTTTGTTTAATCCTTAGAGAAAGAAGATCAACCACACTTGCTTTAATGCAAGATG